>OX345636.1:17382266-17472847 GCA_947044365.1 Petrosia ficiformis | reverse complement strand
TCAAAAACCTAATAATGAAATGTTCTTAAATATTATGTATTCTTTGATTGGTCATTTTCTCAGGTGTTTTTAAACAGTATATCAATTGGTTGTCTTAGTAATGTGTATGGACATGAAGGAGAAGTATTTATGACTGATGCAAGATGTGTGATAGGATGTGAAGGAGGGATGGTGACTGTTAAAGATAGGAGAGGTTATAGGTATGTACTGAATGTGAAATGGTGTCTTTCACAAATAGTAATTTACAGGATACTAAAATTTAGATGACAAGTTAATCAATATTGAGTGATGATAATTAAACATTTTTTTATAATCACAAGCAAAATTATTCGTGCATAAACTGTGGTGTTAGCCATATAGGACATTCTTCGACAAATCTTGTGAATCTACCATAAATTCGAAACTTTATACAAGTACATGGGGAGCAGGACAAGGGTCAAAATATTCCCATACCAATTATACCACTATGTGCAAGTGTTTTACTGAACTCTTCAATTGTCATTCTCGAAATGTAACATATTAAGTAGTTTTAAAATTAATTGTACATGTGCATTTTGTCTATATTATTCTCTATAGCATTGTTGGGATGATCCTAGCATTTTTATCTAATGATAAAGGTCTGTCAGTAGGGGCTACATTAGCTTGTTCTATTGCAAGCATCAAGACAGCTACTAAAAATATAAATAGCAACTGGAGTTCAATAGGTAAGTAGATTGTATTGTATTGTGATACACTTAGGGATGTGCGATATGACTAAAACACAGCATTGTGTATTGCTGCCAAAATATCACGATACAATACAGTATTTGAAACAATGCTTATAAAATTTAAATAAATGTCCTGTTTGTTGTAGTTGTCAAGAAATGGTAAAAGAAATCCATCAAAGTTATGCACACTAGCTTGTTATGGCCCGTAGGGCCATCCCTATGATTGCTTTCCCACGGGTTCGAACTATATATATAATATTATATATATATAATTATATATAAATTATAAATTATATAATAATTATTATATGTTTGTCACTTACGCGAGTATGCGTTGTATACGTAGTTAAGGAAGTTACGTCATTCCCGGGGCACAAGCTAGCTCGGTCAATTAATGGGCGTGGCGCGTAAAAGAACGCGCGCTCAAGCTCTACAGATAAGCAGAAAGAAAGCAGTGTAGCTTACGTAGAAACTGGAACTAATAGCTAGCTATTCTACCTGAAATATATTCATAAAGTTCTACAAGGTTCTTTAAAAGGTAAACAGAGTAGATAATCAAAATAATAACTATAATAGGCTGATGTGTTGCAGGAATCATAAAGTTAGCCATGATTACTGAATGCTGGACACCACAAAGCAATCATAGGGATACATTTTTCTCTATATATCTTGTTCTAATTGCTTTTAGTTATAAAATTAGACAAATAAGATTACTAAACTAGTGTATCAATACACCTAAATCCAATATTGTGATATTTTGGTATATCAATACGTATCGCACATCACTAAATACACTGATAATGTCTTCTGATACCATTACCAATATAAATATCCTATTTATTATAATTATTCAAATATCATATTTAGTAATTGGACATTATCAGTCACTATAGGCTAATACTATTACTTGTAGTGTAGATTGTATTATAATAACTGCAGTTTAAGACTACTATAATTGATAAAATTGTTTGTAAAAGTATCACTAGATGATGTTATCATTAGGAAATGTTAGTTACTATTCATGTATTATAATATATTATATCACTTAAAAGACAAATGCATACAGGAGTATATTATACCATAAGAATATATCTTTTAATTGTCTAGAAATTTTTTTATACTAAAATTGAGGGAATGATGTCTATATTACATGATGAATACAAACTTTTCTGTTCGCATTCAACCTTTTTGTATTCATCATGTAATATGCATAAGCCAGTTATTATATCCATTCATGTATGCTCTTAGGTGAATTTAGCATTTCGATCAGCACAATAACTGTATAAATACCAACTGACATTACTTTTAAATATTATCCATCCTACACAACCTCTTAGATAGTGTTGGTGGCAAAGCACATGCAGGGGTATCAGCAATTTTGTGTTTGAATTTCAGTTGATGCAACTCTTTCCTCTTCAATCAACAGCTATATAAATTGTATTAATGTCTAAGTTTGAGTCCATTTTGTCTCTCATAAATTGAACGTACTGATGTTTACTGTATACTTATTGTGATAGGCTCTCCACCTGTTCAATTAAAACACTATGAAACTGTCAGTGATGATGTTGTTGCTGTTCATTTTGGTGATTTATATGGAAGTGGAATTATTCTATGTTCTGACTTAGTTCTAACTTGTGGTCATGTTGTGAAACATTATTCCAAAGGTTTGCTATTACTTTTATTTCTTTTACAATTTAAAGTTGTATTTCAAAGTGTCATTTGAAATAGTATAAGGATCTCCAAAAATCCCTCAAAAACTGAACAAATTATTATTCATTATCGTTTTATATGCATGTATGTACATGTATCTGAATAATAAAAGCGATCATTTAATTAGTGTGTGTACGTATGTGTGATTCTGTCTATAATGTGGTACCAAGCTTTTTTGGAATCTCACTACGTTTGTATCATAATTACATCATTTACATGTACATGTATATAAATCACTTATATATTACTGTAGGTTCAATTAGATGGAAGAGTAGAGATATAATAGCACATGTATTGTGCACATCAACCTGTCCTGATATTGCAATACTTCAATTAAGTGAAAGAATTAATAAATTCAACGATCTTTTTAAACATTATCAAGATAACAAGGTTAGTGTGTGTTTGTCACCTATCCGTGTCTTAGAGGAACTGTTGGTTGAATTTTGGATATGTGTGAGGCTGTGTGGTGTCTGATGTTTCCTATAGAGATTTAGGCTCATTTTGCCTACTTTTATCAACTTAAGTTACTTCTGTAACAACATTCAATTATACTACCTGGAATAATGTTACGATATAATGATGACATATCTCCCTATGGTTTAGTAAGTTTAGTAGGACAAAATGAGACTAAATGAGAATAGACAAACTGAGACTATACCTTTTTTAAGGTTTATGTTTGCTTAGCAACCATGCATGTAGAGATATAGAGGTAAATGCCATTTCTATAACTTTAAAGTAGGATTATTGGTTTTAACTTGGAGTAAGGTAGCAGATTTTTTCCTTTTTATATCATCAATCCTTCTTAACACGTTTTTTAAACTTAGCAAATTTGACGTAGCTCTCCACTTGGATGTGAGTAACTGCTATAGATGTTTACAACAGCTTAGTATTGTCCACTCTGATTTACAATCCTAGAATATCCAGTAGCACAAAGCAAGAACCTTCTCTGCTGCCATTTAATTTCCATAAAGATTACACGTGGTTCTTTCTGCAAAGATTAAAAATACATTCGAATATCAAAATAACAATTCAAGTCGTATTCATTTCAGCACTAGTTATAATAATAATAATTATACTATTTTTTAGTGTACTGTAGGTGACTCTGTACTTGCTATTGGATACACATATCAACATCCTTTCAAATCTTGTTTTGTGAGCCCAACTGTTACCAGAGGAATTTTATCTAAAGTTGTACCATTAACAGAACCTGTTATGCTACAGACTACAACATCTGTTCATCATGGAATGAGTGGTGGATTGCTTTGTTATGTCAGCACTGGGAAACCAATTGGAATGTTGTCTTGTGTGGCAAGGTATAGTACATATTGTTTGTAAGCTACTGGAAATTTACAATTGGATTATTATACAGTAAAAAATATCAATATTGTGATATAACTAAATACCTGCATATATGTAGCATAAAACTCTTAAACTGTCTGCTCTATAAGAATCTGAACTATAGTGTTTTGTAACTTGTAAGTATTTCTTGCCTGTGATTAGTTATGAGACTTGAGAGTACCATTTAGTCCAAGTAGGCGCGGTTGTATATGACACCATAATATATAATTAAGGTTTTTACCCACACCTCCAATACTGATTCTAGTAATATGTCAATACCAATACGAGTACATAACTATATAGATTATGTACTATTACCAGTGCATAAGTTGTGCCTCACAATGTAAGTAAGTAGCCCTTGAATTATCAGTAGTGACGATTGTAAAGTAGTCCCAGTATAGCTTTTTACAAGCCATCAGTGACAGAACGTTATATTCATGAATATCTCCGTATTTCAGTGGATATAAGTCAAACAATGTATGACAATGTAATTATTTTAACATTACTAGCTACTAAATTATCTTGCTATGTATCTCTTGTCATATAGAGATGATTCTCTCTCACTGACACATTCCAACATAGCTTTTGTCATTCCATTCTCATGGATCAAACATTCTGTTCTCCAGTTCATAGCTACCAGAGGTACAAGATTGTTTCATGTATTTGACTTCAATTATTAGCAAGCTAATATTAAGAAAATTATCTGAGTGATATAAATAAATGTATTCTTTCCAATCACCTGGCTGTATACTTGACTCTTCAACTTTACCTTATCCACAGATCCTTTGGTATTCAGTTATCTTAGTAACAGTGAAAACTCCCATTTATGGAACCTAGCGGATCGTTGTGCTCCAATGGAGAGTAAACTATAATACATGTATAAGCTATGCATCTCGTTTACAGATATCACAGTTTTCATTTGTGTTCTTCATAGTAATTATCGTAAACTGTTATTAACATCCATGCAGATAATTGTATGCATTTACAAAATTGTGTGTTTTCTTTTCTTCACAGTAGTAATTTTTTTTATAGATGTTATAATTATGAAAACGTTTAAAGTATATAGTTGCCCCCTATAAGGCTAATTAGATGAAAAGGGTTAACTATTGAAATTTCTCTACAAGACTCAAAAATGGGAAATTTCTAAATGCAGATGAAGGAAGGGTTACTTTCAATGAAGCATTTATATAAACCATCAAGTGATTTCAGTATATGATATACAGTACTAGTTTGATGAGCAGAATGAAATGTGAACTCAACAATGTCATTGTGTAATCACAATTATTATGACAAAAGAAATTATTTTAAATCATTTTATAACAGTATACACAGAATACTTTATTTTATTTAGTAGCTAAATTGTTTGTTTCATTCCATAAGAATGTTGCTGTTACATTTGTTAATGCTGGTTTTCAGCATGAATAAATATTGTCTCCCTCTTCAAAATTGAACTTTCCAAGTGGGGAGCTCCAGTGGTTGTTTATATTTGATATATACCCCTAGAGGTATATAGTTACGCTGTAATAGAAACTTTTGATCTTTTAAAATTAAAACCAAAAGTTTCTCGGAAACTGGATTGACTCTAAAGTCTCCTAACCAATCAATGAGTTATTATTTTCATTTTCTCAACCCAGATGTTTACTAATTTCGATGCAGGCAGATGATGAAAAACAAATATTATTTCAGTATCACTGCAACTTTAAATGAATGTCAAGAATACAATTCTTGTGTACTCTAGCTATAGGTAACATGATATTTTTTGAAATTGTTACGAAGCTTATATATATAACTAGCTAATAAAAATGGGTTGAAATAACAAATCAATTTTTAGTGTGTATATATATTTAAGCTACATAAAGAAACCAGCACACTCATTCATTTATAACTGTGTAAGTGCATGCATTTGTGTTTACCATGTGAGCTTATATACGCAGTGTCTTGTTTCTTCATATGACATAAAATCACCATTTCTTCCATGTTTTAGAGCTATAGAGTTACAAACTGCCAGTTGTATTGAGGAATTTACCATTCATGTGTACAAACATTCTGGTGAGCTATAAATAAATGTCAAGACTACAAATACGTTTTGAGTTTATTGTATACTAGATAACATAGTTCACCAATAAAATGTTACATGTATTGGGCACTCATGGGCTACATTGAACTCTTAGACTATATATCAAATTTCTTATTAGGTAATACATGCATATAAAATATAACAAGTTATATTGAGAAATAAGGATTGCTTTGCAGCAAATACACTGCAAAAATGAAATTGTTAAAATAACTAATTTATTCATTCGTACAGCTGCAAGGTGACATAATATATAGTGGGCCTAATAGGTGTACACAGAAGCAGAATAAATGAATCATTGTATGTTTTTCAAACCTTTCTTGTGCATCTAATAAGATGATAATTGGTACATATATCTTTAAGCATGCAACCTGTATGACTGACCAATTAAATTATAATTTACATTTGCAACTGTGCTCACTCATACATTTGTTATTTTAACAATTGTATTTTTTCAGTGTAACAAATGAATTAGTTATTTTAACAATTTTGTTTGTTTTTGCAGTGTAGTCTTTCAAAACAGTGGAGTGGCCTCTTACACAAAAAGGTGAGTGCTTGTTTACATATATTTAAATAAAGTGCAGATATGCAACTTCTTTACAACTGTACTGACCAGTGAATTAGATATTTTAACAATTTCGTTTTTGGAGTGTAATAACTATATATCTTTGTGTTGCTTACGTAAGTGTGTTAGGCATGTAAAAGAATGCACGCTCGCATACCTAGACTGCTGGTTGCATTTACTTCTTCAGGCTCCATATGCAGTTTCAGAGTATATACACAGAATGGAAAACGTAATGCTATCTTCATATATCCCATGCTGCCGTGCAATCTCCCACTTCCCAACAGGTATTGGCTCATTGGCCCTACCATGCTAAATTATAGTTTAGTATTACACTTTGATAGCTGCTAATAGAGTTTCAATGATTATTGACAATTGGCATCAAGTAGTTTGGCATCCCTATGTACCCCATGTATCCTGCAGGGCCAACTAAGTTAAACTAACTATATTTGCAATATTATTTGCAATTGTAGTAACAGTTAATTATTTTACATGCAGTGTAGTTATATAGTTCAAACCCGTGGGAAAGCAATCATATATATAATGAATGCACTGAAGTGCAGAACCCTCGCTGTAAAAATTTACATTAATAAACATTTAAAGTAAAGTCCTAGGATAAAAAAATGTCAAGCAATTTTTTATTCTAGGACAAAAAGTTGTGACAGATCATTTTGTTGTGCACGTATGTGATGAGTCTAAGCTGAGTTGAGAAGAATGAAGAACTTTAAATGTAATTTTTTACACTGAGAGTTCTGCACTTCAGTGCATTTATTGAACATGTTCACAACATGCAATCAAGCAATGATTGTAATTTTAACCAAAATTAATAGTTAATTGAAAGTGAATCAAATGAACACGAAAGACAGCCCTCAGTCAGTAGCTCATGACCTTGAGATGGAACGTATCATGTCATCCTTATGTGTAAGGCTAAAAGGTGGACATGTTAGTAATGCCATCTTGGTAATCTTGGTGTCTTCATTACAGCACAGTCTATGTACCATGTCACCAGTTGTTGTTGATGACATTGGTGATGGCATTTCAGAAGATTTGACAAGAATATGAGTAGTGAGAAGTGTTTCACAGGCTCGGTATTTTGCATCATTTGACATTTGGTACACTCACCAATTTCAGGGTATGTACTGTCGATTCCGACCACTACCTTACTGTTACAGTTAAGACATTTCTTGAGTTCATCAAGGTACTTCACTCCTAAAATCCGTACATTGTGTAATTGATGGTGACTAAATGTATCTGTATCAGAACTATCTTCTGCAACATATTCAATATCAATGTCAGAAATTTCTTCTATGGTTGAATCACTGGACAATGTTGAGAGATGGCGTTTTCCGTTGAATTCTTTCACAATATACAATAAATCTGTTCAAACTATAGTTAATTTCAATATTGTAGCAGTGATGAAGTTAGAACTGGATACCAAATGTTGAGAAATGATTGAGAGGATCAAGAAGGCTTCACGAAGTAAGCACACGAGGCAAAACTATATACATTAACTCTAATAATCTTTTACTTACACACACAGTTATATATATTAGCAACTAAGATTACATTCTTACTGATTAACACAAACTAAATATAAGTTACACCTGCTATAGTGTAGATACACAAAATTAACAGAAACTAAATATGGTAACACAAAGGTAAAGTGACTAAGTGAGAAATCATAATTACACTAAAATAAATCACCATTAATAAAATAAGACTAACACATGAGACACAATAAGACGATTTACCTAATAAGATAGTTCTTAATCCATTACAATCAGACTCTAGCGTTTGGAAAGCAGTGTCAATGAACCAGTAACACCAGGTATTTGCAAAGATTACGTGGTAACACACAGACACACACACACACACACACAAACCGATTACTATAACCCTCCGCCTATGCGCTCGGGTTATAATTATACAGCCTGTGGGCCATAAAAAAAAGACTGTTTCAAAACAAAATTTAGCTGGATAACAACATTATTAATTTAATTGTAGTAATGAATGACTGCAGAAACTACAAATACTAATGTTATATATATATATATATATAAATAATTATGTGCATGTGTCACATTCATGATTATGAACTATAAAAGGACTGACCAAAAGGTGGCACTGAGGTGTCATAACACGATTTACTATGTATCATTCAATGCATTGTAATATTATTCAGTGTCAGTCTGTTGGAAATTTTAGTAGTGCTATTCCATGTCATTCTATCAGCCAGTATATCTGTACACCATGTATAATTAACTGAAGCCATTTGACAAAACTTACTTGCATGAGGCTGAAGAAACATAGCTACTTCGTATAAGGTATCTTGAGGTACATCTGGAAGTTTGTGTTGAATTCCAACATAGTGTTTTTTAGAGTCAGGATCTTTCCAATAGTATTTTGTTCCAGATAATTGAAACATATCATTTTCAAAATAATGTGGAATATTCAGGAATTTTTCAATTTTAGTAAGCTCTTCAATTGGATTAATTTTCAAATTGTCACCATTTACAATCAGTATTTGTTCTTTCGGAAACCACTTTAACCATTCACTATAATGAATGTCATACATGCTAACATGTGTCTCACTACATCTAGTGTTGATTTCTCCTTTTTTTCCTTTGGGAAAAAATTTCTTATTGAATGTAGTTGTTTGTCTTCCCTTTCGCTGCATGAAAAAATAATCAGATATAGACCTGGATAATGGATTTCGTAATATCAACATCAATTTTACATCAGGAGAAACACGTTCAAGTCTTTCTGGAGTTACTTTTGATGTGAAATATTGAGGAGACTTTTCAAGTGTCAGCTCACCTTCCTTTGTCAATGGCATTTGGTTAATGTACCAACTGATGCCAAGTTTATAACGATCTGAATTACTAAAGTAAAACATTTCGTTTTTTGCTATCTTAATCAGACGATGATGACTTAACATATCGCGTAGAACTGTTGTTCCACATTTTTTACCTCCAATTATAATTGCATCAGGGAATCTTCGTGCAAGAACACCCGTTGTATTTTGTGTTGTAACTGTCAAGCCTACAACTTTATCTTGAACTATTCCTTCATTTATGATCAACATTCCAGTAAGCTTATTGTTCCAATGTTTATACTGAAAAGGAACGATTACAATCAAAATTCCAAAAACGCCAACATAAGTATAAAACAGACTGAATTTCATCTTTGTAACTGGGGCGAGCCTGACTGTCATTCCGTATTATTTTTGTTTGTACGATACATATTCCGTAAATATCTTTTAATGTTCAAATTTTCAAGCACATCACAAAATTTTCTAAATGAGGAAAGGAGATATAATATTATAGAGAAAAAGTATCCCTATGATTGCTTTGTGGTGTCTAGCATTCAGTAATCATGGCTGATTTTATTATGCCTGAAACACATCAGCCTATTATAGTTATTTTGATTATTTACTCTCCTTACCTTTCAAAGGACCTTGTAGAACTTGAGGAATATATTTCAGGCAGAATAGCTGGCTATTAGTTCCAGTTTCTACGTAAGCTACTTAGCTTTCTTTCTGCTGGTCTGCAGAGCTCAAGTGCAAGTTCTTATACGTGCCACACCCATTAAAATAAGATAAAACTTATCTGTATATATTACCAGAGATTTCAGGTCATCAATTGCAATTGAAATGTATGGGCGGCCATTTGTTTTCGGTGCCATCCCTACATAGAGAGTACTATCGTACTCTCTGATAACTATAATAATGTTCCATCTTGTCAATGGTCCTGGGTTCGATTCCCAGTGATCATGGCTACCAGCATATTTTTCACTTTCCTATTTCAGCCTTATTAATTAGAATTTAGCATTTATGTGAGGCGAGATTAGCGAAGTGTATTCAATCCTATTCTCAATCTAGATATATGCTACAGAAACCTAAAATGGCACTTATATTCCAATTCCAACATCTGAGAAAACAACAGAGGTTACTGTATAGCTCATGCAGAGTAATTAATTAATATAAATATGCACATGAAGTTGTACTTATAATAGTGTAACAATGGACATTGTTAGTATTATAAGTGTTACATGATTATAGTTGTTCTTTTTGTAATCCTATATAATGTTGTCTGTCTAATTGTCTCATCCTGTCTGTCTATATAAACCCTTGCAAATTATTATTAAAGAGAGTTAATATCTCCAATTCAATCAAGTCTTGTTACATTGGTGGCAGAGGTGGGATGGCAGTTCAAGCATACGTCAAAGCTCCAAAACCTTATGCTGTTGGAAGTGACTTCTCCCTCTGGGTGAAGCGGTTTGAGTCTTACGCCAAAGCTGTTAAGGTTGCAGATGAGCAGATATCAGATGCTCTGTTGTCCTTGTTAGATGATAGTGCCTTCCGGGCTTTTGACTTGCTGGGTTTAACCGAAGAACAAGTTAGGGATTATAAACAACTAGTGGGAGCACTGAAAAAACGTTTTGCCCCAACTACTGGTGAAGCTGAACTCCGCTTTTAGTTTGGACAAAGGTGCCAAAAACCTTCTGAATCATTCGATGAATTTGTTGATGCTATTGTCGATCTGGTGAACCGTGCGTATCCCGAAATGGAAGCGGGAACAAGGATGAACTTAGTCAGGGATCGCTTCATTGCGGGCGTGAGAGCTGATTTCATTCAAGAAAGACTACTACAACAAGCCCCCGTTTCCCTAGATGAAGCACGTCGAATAGCAAAGGAGTTGTATGCTGCAAGGGCTGCTAGAAAGCGTATGCAGACTTCTGCTACAGAAATATACAATTTATCTACGTCCAGTGACCAAGAAGAGATTAAACCAAGTGGAGTAGCAGTCATATCTACCAACGTCGAACTACAACATGCCGTCCAAAAAAATATTAGAACAACTGGGTAGACAGATTAAACTACTGCAGACCAATAGACCAATGGTCCCGGTGCGATATTCGGCCAAGCAAGTAAGATGCTGGATTTGTGGCAAACTTGGACACATAGCAACAGTATCTCTGAGGGAGCAGTTTATGTGTCAGGGATCATAAATGATAAAGAAACAAAAATACTAGTGGACACAGGATCTGCTGTTACTATTGTAAATAAATCTTTCTTGGAATTGCCCAAAGAGACTGAATTGAATCAATCAGTATCTACACCAGTCGTGGTTGCAAACGGCCAGCCTCTATCCATCCTGGGAGTAATGCCAGTAAGCATATCAATTGCTGGAATAAAATATAACCATGAAGATATAATGATATGCCTAGTCCATACAGCACATAGCATTCCTTTAGAACTTCTTCCTTTATCCAGAGAACTTTATAATTATATTTCTTTTTCTATTGTAGATGGACAACCTGTTTTACATCCACTTGAAAATCTTTCTTTTTATGTTTTTCTAAACACTGAGATTAAAAGGGGCATCAAATCTGAAATACAAAAATTCAAAGCTAAAATTCATAACATATATTACATGAGTGATGTTTATTCTACTTTACATGAACTGGAAAGAAGTTCTTTAAACCAATGGACTTGTGTCAATGGAGAGTCAAAGGAACACAAAGATGATCCTTTTATATATCTTTCAAGAGCTGTAGTGTTCACAATAGACTGTAGAGATTACAAAATGTAGGTTATTTTAATTAACAGTATGTTCATCAACACCCTAAATTGTAGGATAAGCTTATTGAGCAAGGTTCTAGCCAGACCCCAGAGAAAGGAGGGTGGCAATGTCAAAAGTATAATTACATTAAAGGATTCCTATAACCACATCGAAGGAATCGAAACAAGGAAGGGAGGGTGGGCTGTCCCTTTTCCACCTTTATCTAAAACCCTGTTAAGTCTCTGCCTGTATAATTATATGACTAATACTGAGGAATGCCATTGTAGTTTGTCCTGAACATTCTGATGAGCTAGTACTTGTACTCTTATAAAAGGGGATGCTTTCTAGTTCATAATGAAATAAACAATTTAAGATGGGAATTTGTGTATTCTTCCCAGCTGAATTGAACTAATGAATGAATAAAAGTCAGTAAATAGTTATAGTTATAAAATCTTTAAATTTTGTCGGATCAATCTGATATTTCATATACTGCAGGTTGTCTGTGCACAAATTTACAAATGTACAGGATATATCACTAGGAGAACAACTGTATATTATCAACACACCTTTTGGTTCCTCTTATCCCAAGGTAAAAGTACTACATCAACAATCATTTGGGATTTGAAATACACAGAGTATGATGGGAATAGTGTACATGTACATTCACTTAAAAGACCTCACTTCAATTATTTAAGATGAACTTTACTCATGCATGTATGGTCACACACAATGAGAAAGTACTCACTGTGTTTTAGGGCTGCAACGAATATCAGGATATTCGCTTGCTTCAGAGAAATTTTGTCATAACTCGTGAGATATCAAATATTAGCTCATGAATTTGCTGTTAACAGTTGCTATAGATGTTTATAACAACAACCAAAGTTGTTTAAACTATTCATTCAGTAAGAAACTTCTCCGTGGCCATTTTATTGCAATTATAATTTCACGTGTTACCGATAGAATTGTTTACTCGAGCAAAAGCGATAAGTGACCAGAGATCTTAACACACAGACTAGAACCCTTATACCAACTCTTAATTAAACGCCATCCTTTCTCATTCAGTACTGCATCAAACAAAAATTTCAACAAAACCGGATGTTCCACAGAATCAAATGCTTTTTCAATATCGAATAGTGTCGAATAGTGTCAGAAATGCATGACCATCCTCCTGAAGAAGGGTTCTGATGGCCTCTTGGGTAGTAAAAATGGCTTCTTCACAAGATAGACCTTTCTAATCGAGTCTACAATAGTCCAAATATCCTCAGACAATTTAATATTGAGCGGATTTACAGCAGATTCTTTCCTACCAACAAGGATATCCTTAGGATTAGCTCAGTCAGCAGAGATTGCCTTTGAAAAAGCAGATTCCCTGATACCTGAGAGGACAGAGATCGACCGAGTGCAGAGCTGTTCTATAAACACAGACTTTGACACATTAAGGGCTACTCCACAATGTGTCTTCAATAGATATTTTGAATCCAAAAGATACAAAAGAAAAATATACTCACAGATAACTAAAACATTTCAATTTCAATTTCTGTGCATGCGCAAACATTAAACAAATATCCGGATGCTAAAAATACATTCGAATACCAAAATAATGAGCGAATATTGGTTGCAGCCTTACTGTGTTTACTTATGATTATGTACCATTAGTGCATATCACGTGACATTGAGACAATTAGTTTTTCATTTACTAGTCACTTGATCACGTTTTAAGCAACATAATTGACCCCCACCCTAGTGCTATGTTAAAATGATTAACACACAGTAAAGAATGTTGTAAATATCACTTAATCATAAAATCATAATTTTCTATCTATAAAGTTTCCCTTTTGCGTTTTCATTATTCAACATGGAGATTTTTGAATAATGTATTAAAATATTTTTGAAAAGAATAATAATTTCCTTTTTGAGCTGAAGATGGCCGTGATTCATTATATTATTTATTGTAAAGCTCAAAAACCTAATAATGAAATGTTCTTAAATATTATGTATTCTTTGATTGGTCATTTTCTCAGGTGTTTTTAAACAGTATATCAATTGGTTGTCTTAGTAATGTGTATGGACATGAAGGAGAAGTGTTTATGACTGATGCAAGATGTGTGATAGGATGTGAAGGAGGGATGGTGACTGTTAAAGATAGGAGAGGTTATAGGTATGTACTGAATATGAAATGGTGTCTTTCACAAATAGTAATTTACTGGATACTGAAATTTAGATGACAAGTTAATCAATATTGAGTGATGATAATTAAACATTTTTTTATAATCACAAGCAAAATTATTCGTGCATAAACTGTGGTGTGAGCCATGTAGGACATTCTTCAACAAATCTTGTGAATCTACCATAAATTCGAAACTTTATACAAGTACATGGGGAGCATGACAAGGGTCAAAATATTCCCATACCAATTATACCACTATGTGCAAGTGTTTTACTGAACTCTTCAATTGTCATTCTCGAAATGTAACATATTAAGTAGTTTTAAAATTAATTGTACATGTGCATTTTGTCTATATTATTCTCTATAGCATTGTTGGGATGATCCTAGCATTTTTATCTAATGATAAAGGTCTGTCAGTAGGGGCTACATTAGCTTGTTCTATTGCAAGCATCAAGACAGCTACCAAAAATATAAATAGCAACTGGAGTTCAATAGGTAAGTAGTTGATTGTATTGTATTGTGATACACTTAGGGATGTGCGATATGACTAAAAAACAGTATTGTGTATTGCTGCCAAAATATCACGATACAATATAGTATTTGAAACAATAATTGAAATGCTTATAAAATTTAAATAAATGTCCTGTTTGGTTGTAGTTGTCAAGAAATGGTAAAAGAAATCCATCAAAGTTATGCACACTAGCTTGTTCTAATTGCTTTTAGTTATAAAATTAGACAAATAAGATCACTAAACTAGTGTTACACCTTAATCCAATATTGTGATATTTTGGTATATCAATACGTATCGCACATCACTAGATACACTGATAATGTCTTCTGATACCATTACCAATCTAAATATCCTATTTATTATAATTATTTAAATATCATATTTAGTAATTGGACATTATCAGTCACTATAGGCTAATACTATTACTTGTAGCGTAGATTGTATTATAATGACTGCAGTTTAAGACTACTATAATCGATGAAATTTTTATTTTTGTAAAAGTATCACTAGATGATGTTATCATTAGGAATGTTAGTTACTATTCATGTATTATAATATATTATATCACTTAAAAGACAAATGCATACAGGAGTATATTATACCATAAGAATATATCTTTTAAATTTCTAGACATTTTTTTACTAAAATTGAGGGAGTGATATCTAAAACACCAACAAACATATACAGTAATCTTTCTGCTCGTATTCAACCTTTTTGCATTCATCATGTAATATGCATAAGCCAGTTATTATATCCATTCATGTATGCTCTTAGGTGAATTTAGCACTTCGATCAGCACAATAACTGTATAAATACACATGTACCAACTGACATCTTAGACTATAGTGTTGGTGGCAAAGCACATGCAGGGGTATCAGCAATTTTGTGTTTGAATTTCAGTTGATGCAAATTTTTCCTCTTCAATCAACAGCTATATAAATTGTAGTAATATCTAAGTTTGATTCTATTTTGTCTCTCATAAATTGAACATACTGATGCTTACTGTATACTTATTGTGATAGGCTCTCCACCTGTTCAACTAAAACACTATGAAAGTGTCAGTGATGATGTTGTTGCTGTTCATTTTGGTGATTTATATGGAAGTGGAATTATTCTATGTTCTGACATAGTTCTAACTTGTGGTCATGTTGTGAAACATTATTCCAAAGGTTTGCTATTAATTATTTGTTTTACAATTTAAAGTTGTATTTCAAAGTGTCATTTGAAATAGTATAAGGATCTCTAAAAATCCCTCAAAAACCACACAAAATAATAATTATTCATTATCATTTTATATGCATAATAAAAGTGATCATTTAATTAGTGTGTGTGCATATGTGTGATTCTGTCTATAATGTGGTACCAAGCTTTTGGAATCTCACTATGTTTGTATCATAATTACATCATTTACATGTACATGTATATAAATCACTTATATATTACTGTAGGTTCAATTAGATGGAAGAGTAGAGATATAATAGCACATGTATTGTGCACATCAACCTGTCCTGATATTGCAATACTTCAATTAAGTGAAAGAATTAATAAATTCAACGATCTTTTTAAACATTATCAAGATAACGAGGTTAGTGTGTGTTTGTCACCTATCCGTGTCTTAGAGAACTGTTGGTTGAAGTTTGGATATGTGTGAGGCTATATGGTGTCTGATGTTTCCTATAGAGATTTAGGCTCATTTTACCTACTTTTATCAACTTAAGTTACTTCTGTAACAACATTCAATTATACTACCTGGAATAATGTTACGATATAATGATGACATATCTCCCTATGGTTTAGTAAGTTTAGTAGGACAAAATGAGACTAAATGAGAATAGACAAACTGAGACTATACCTTTTTTAAGGTTTATGTTTGCTTAGCAACCATGCATGTAGAGATATAGAGGTAAATGCCATTTCTATAACTTTAAAGTAGGATTATTGGTTTTAACTTGGAGTAAGGTAGCAGATTTTTTCCTTTTTATATCATCAATCCTTCTTAACACGTTTTTTAAACTTAGCAAATTTGACGTAGCTCTCCACTTGGATGTAACTGCTATAGATGTTTACAACAGCTTAGTATTGTCCACTCTGATTTACAATCCTAGAATATCCAGTAGCACAAAGCAAGAACCTTCTCTGCTGCCATTTAATTTCCATAAAGATTACACGTGGTTCTTTCTGCAAAGATTAAAAATATATTCGAATATCAAAATAACAATTCAAGTGGTATTCATTTCAGCACTAGTTATAATAATAATAATTATACTATTTTGTTAGTGTACTGTAGGTGACTCTGTACTTGCTATTGGATACACGTATCAACATCCTTTCAAATCTTGTTTTGTGAGCCCAACTGTTACCAGAGGAATTTTATCTAAAGTTGTACCATTAACAGAACCTGTTATGCTACAGACTACAACATCTGTTCATCATGGAATGAGTGGTGGATTGCTTTGTTATGTCAGCACTGGGAAACCAATTGGAATGTTGTCTTGTGTGGCAAGGTATAGTACATATTGTTTGTAAGCTACTGGAAATTTACAATTGGATTACTATACAGTAAAAAATATCAATATTGTGATATAACTAAATACCTGCATATATGTAGCATAAAACTCTTAAACTGTCTGCTCTATAAGAATCTGAACTATAGTGTTTTGTAACTTGTATGTATTTCTTGCCTGTGATTAGTTATGAGACTTGAGAGTACCATTTAGTCCAAGTAGGCGCGGTTGTATATGACACCATAATATATAATTAAGGTTTTTACCCACACTTCCAATACTGATTCTAGTAATATGTCAATACCAATACGAGTACATAATTATATAGATTATGTACTATTACCAGTGCATAAGTTGTGTCTCACACAATGTAAGTAAGTAGCCCTTGAATTATCAGTAGTGACGATTGTAAAGTAGTCCCAGTATAGCTTTTTACAAGCCATCAGTGACAGAACGTTATATTTATGAATATCTCTGTATTTCAGTGGATATAAGTCAAACAATGTATGACAATGTAATTATTTTAACATTACTAGCTACTAAATTATCTTGCTATGTATCTTTTGTCATATAGAGATGATTCTCTCTCACTGACACATTCCAACATAACTTTTGTCATTCCATTCTCATGGATCAAACATTCTGTTCTCCAGTTCAAAGCTACCAGAGGTACAAGATTGTTTCATGTATTTGACTTCAATTATTAACAAACTAATATTAAGAAAATTATCTAAATAAATTTATTTTTTCCAATCACCTGGCTGTATACTTGACTCTTCAACTTTACCTTATCCACAGATCCTTTGGTATTCAGTTATCTTGATAACAGTGAAAACTCCCATTTATGGAATCTAGCAGATCATTGTGCTTCAATGGAGAGTAAACTATAATACATGTATAAACTATGTATCTGATACTATTTCGTTTACAGATATCACAGTTTTCATTTGTGTTCTTCATAGTAATTATCGTAAACTGTTATTAACATCCATGCAGATAATTGTATGCATTTACAAAATCGTGCGTTTTCTTTTCTTCACAGTAGTAATTATTTTTATAGATGTTATAATTATGAAAACGTTTAAAGTATATTCTGGCTATAGTTGCAGAAAACTGCTAATTATATTAATAGATGAAAGGGTTAACTATTGAAATTTCTCTACAAGACTCAAAAATGGGAAATTTCTAAATGCAGATGAAGGAAGGGTTATGTCAAGTCCAGTAAAAAATGAACTATAGAAATTAAAACAATGTGTATGCTATCCTAATCATTACGGTTTCGGTATGTGATGATTTGGATAGCATACACATTGTTTATAGTTTATCTTTTTACCGGATTTCACATCTTTAATTTATAAATCTTGAAAATATGAATGTTTATTGAAAATAAATAATGTGGTGCAAAAATTTGGCCTAATCTTTGAAAATTTCTCTTTTATGTGATTGGATTCATTACATACTGTAAATTATACATGTAACATTATTATTCATATATATATATATATACACTACAGGCTATACTCTTTGTTACTCTTACTTAGTTATTCTCGTTATTTCTTTTTTGACTTTCAATGAAGCATTTATATAAACCCATCAAGTGATTTCAGTATATGATATACAGTACTAGTTTGATGAACAGACTGAAATGTGAACTCAATAATGTCATTGTGTAATTACAATAATTATTATGACAAAAGAAATTATTTTAAATCATTTTATAACATACGCAGAATACTTTATTTTATTCAGTAAATTGTTTGTTTCATTCCATAAAAATATTGCTGTTGCATTTGTTAATACTGGTTTTCAGCATGAATAAATATTGTCTCCCTCTTCAAAATTGAACTTTCCAAGTGGGGAGCTCCAGTGGTTGTTTATATTTGATACCCCTAGAGGTATATAGTTACGCTGTAATAGAAACTTTTGATCTTTTAAAATTAAAACCAGAAGTTTCTCGGAAACTGGATTGACTCTAAAGTCTCCTAACCAATCAATGAGTTATTATTTTCATTTTCTCAACCCAGATGTTTACTAATTTCGATGCAGGCAGATGATGAAAAACAAATATTATTTCAGTATCACTGCAACTTTAAATGAATGTCAAGAATACAATTCTTGTGTACTCTAGGTAACATGAAAGTTTATTTTATTTTTTGAAATTGTTACGAAGCTTATATATATAACTAGCGGGTTGAAATAACAAATCAATTTTTAGTGTGTATATATGTTTAAGCTACATAAAGAAACCAGCACGTACACTCATTCATTTATAACTGTGTAAGTGCATGCATTTGTGTTTACCCAGTGTGCTTATATATGCAGTGTCTTGTTTCTTCATATGACATAAAATCACCATTTCTTCCATGTTTTAGAGCTATAGAGTTACAAACTGCCAGTTGTGTTGAGGAATTTACAATTCATGTATACAAACATTCTGGCGAGCTATAAATAAATGGCAAGACTACAATTACGTTTTGAGTTTATTGTATATTGGGCACTCATGGGCTACATTGAACTCTTAGACTACATATCAAATTTTTATAAGGTAATACATGCATATAAAATATAACAAGTTTGCTTAGCACACTGCAAAAATGAAATTGTTAAAATAACTAATTTATTCGTTCGTACAGCTGCAAGGTGACATAATATATACTGGGCCTAATAGGTGTACACAGAAGCAGAATAAATGAATCATTGTATGTTTTCCAAACCTTTCTTGTTCATCTAATAAGATGATAATTGGTACATATATCTTTAAGCATGCAACCTGTATGACTGACCAATTAAATTATAATTTACATTTGCAACTGTGCTCACTCATACATTTGTTATTTTAACAATTCTATTTTTTCAGTGTACAAGATAGCATTATAATTTAATTGGTCAGTCATACAGGTTGCATGCTTAAAGATATATGTACCAATGTGCTAATAGAGTTTCAATGATTATTGACAATTGGCATCAAGTAGTTTGGCATCCCTATGTATCCCATGTATCCTGCAGGGCCAACTAAGTTAAACTAACTATATTTGCAATATTATTTGCAATAGTAGTAAAAATTAATTATTTTACATGCAGTGTATAATTATATAGTTCAAACCCATGGGAAAGCAATCATATATATAATTATACAGCCTGTGGGCCATAAAAAAAAGACTGTTTCAAAACAATATTTAGCTGGATAATTTGGATCACAACATTATTAATTTAATTGTAATAATGAATGACTACAGAAACTACAAATACTAATAATTATGTGTGCATGTGTCACATTCATGATTATGAGATATGAAAGGACTAACCAAAAGGTGGCACTGAGGTGTCATAACACGATTTACTATGTATCATTCACTGCATTATAGTATTATTCAGTGTCAGTCTATTGGAAATTTTAGTAGTGCTATTTCCTGTCAGTGTGCCAGAAATTTTAGTAGTGCTATTCCATGTCATTCTATCAGCTAGTATATCTGTACACCATGTATAATTAACTGAAGCCATTTGACAAAACTTACTTGCATGAGGCTGAAGAAACATAGCTACTTCGTATAAGGTATCTTGAGGTACATCTGGAAGTTTGTGTTGAATTCCAACATAGTGTTTTTTAGAGTCAGGATCTTTCCAATAGTATCTTCTACCAGTGAATTGAAACATATCATTTTCAAAATAATGTGGAATGTTCAGGAATTTTTCAATTTTAGTAAGCTCTTCAATTGGATTAATTTTCAAATTGTCACCATTTACAATCAGTATTTGTTCTTTCGGAAACCACTTTAACCATTTACTATAATTAATATCATACATGCTAGTACGTATCTCAGAACATTTAGTGTTGATGTTTCTATTGGGAAACAATTTCTTTGTGAATGTAGTTGTTTGTCTTCCCTTTCGCTGCATGAAAAAATAATCAGATATAGACCTGGATAATGGATTTCGCAATATCAACATCAATTTAACACCAGTAGAAACACGTTTAAGTCTTTCTGGAGCTACTGTTGATGTAAAATATTGAGGAGACTTTTCAAGTGTCAGCTCACCTTCCTTTGTCAATGGCATTTGGTTAATGTACCAACTGATGCCAAGTTTATAACGATCTGAATTACTAAAGTAGAACATTTCCTTTTTTGCTATCTTAATCAGATGATGATGACTTAACATATCGCGTAGGACTGTTGTTCCACATTTTTTACCTCCAATTATAATTGCATCAGGGAATCTTCGTGCAGGAACACCCGTTGTATTTTGTGTTGTAACTGTTGTATATTTCAAGCGTACAACTTTATCTTGAACTATTCCTTCATTTATGATGAACATTCCAGTAAGCTTGTTGTTCGAATATTTATAGTGAAAAGGAATGATTACAATCAAAATTCCCAGAACGCCAACAAAAGTATAAAACTGACTGAATTTCATCTTGCGGGGAGAGCCTGAGTGTCATTCCGTATTATCTTTGTTTGTACGATACATATTCCGTAAATATCTTTTAATGTTCAAATTTTCAACCATTTCACTAAATGAGAAATGGAACTTAAAAACCTTTTTGGGGGTGGATAGCCAGTAGCAAAGCACAGAAATCTCTTCAAACGTCTTTGAAGGTATGAGCTATTTTCACTCGTATCTCAAAATTAATAATTAAGCTAATATTATCATGTTTTTAAAATTGAAAAACAATTTGTACTTTACATGATTGTTATGTTCCTCAGTAATATATATATATATTATATGACGAGCATGCAACTGATATAATCAAACCAATTGGTTGAAACAACCACTAATTTTTTACAATGTGAAATATTAAATAATTATCAAGCCATACGATTCTAAGCAATACGTTTGAGCAGCTTATTTGTCACTTAGTTGGTATTGCCATACTGCCGATAGTAATAATAACTATGTGGTAAAGGGAACATCGTGTTTCGGGCTTTACTTGACCTAACTTGGCATCTTGTCCACACTTTGCATCTTCAGGTCTTGGGCTAACTTGGCATCTTGGCTACACTTTGCATCTTCATGTCTTGGGTTACACCGCGTCTTGGGCTAGCGATTTCCAACTAAAAATTAAACCATATAAATGCAGGTCAAAACTACAACCACCTATTTATTTGGTCCTACGAAATGATAATGTTGAAATTTTTACATTGATATCATTTTCGGTTACAAAATTATAGGTTAAAGAATCACTAGTTTACTGTACAGGATTTTACATTGAAAATATGGCACTGTGGACTTTGATGTCCTTTTTATTATATCTCCACTTTAGAATATGCTATGGAGACATAGCATACATCAAAATACTTGTTAAAGATAGCATTTCAAACTAGATTATGTTTTAATTGTAAGCCATCCTGACCATAATACATTTCTAACAATAACTAAAAAAAAGTAAACATAACACACTAATTATAGTATTATAGTAAAATGGATATTACACAAAATTCATGTTGTAATGTCTAAATCACCTTTCTGAATATCCTCATAAAAATTCAAAATGTCTTCCTCACCAACATATTGCCACTCAGTGCTTCCATCCACTTATGGAAGCACTACACTCAAAATCAGTCCAGTGTACCACTGTTCATCTCCTGCATTACTCCATTTGTGTTTTATTCGCTTACCAACATTTCTGTCTCACTTTTGAGCTGCAAAGAAGCTTTGTTGAGTACTCCACCTGGCAGTTACAAACTGTAACAGTAATGATTAAAATGCATGGAAAATGATCTGCAGTATCTCTTGAGTGACAAGCTCTATATCCATAGGAGTAATTAAACTGTGCCAAATTGCTTGGTACGCTTAACATGATCTTCAAATCTACTCTTCTCTTTAACTTTTTCCTTTAACCTTGTAATCTGTTCGTCTCTTCTTCGCAATTTCTTGTTCATGTTACGTACATTTAGTTTTCTAAGTTCAGATGTACTCTTGTAGACTTTTCCGATTAAGACTATTATACCTGAACATTAATTATTCATACCACTAAACCACTCTCAAGTTAGGAATCAACCTGTTGCCATATTTATATAAATTTTTTTTGAAATGTCCTGAATGATTGGGTAGTGTAATATCCTATGTTCTATGTTTGCTTTCACCAATCAATAATTGATTTTATAATAACCAAACATTTCTGTAGTTATACAACTACCTTCATCAGTGGTATAATAATAATTACAAAAAAAAACACTCTACTATTTATACTACATTAGACTGTACAAGATACTAAGGAGCATGCTGATGTTGTAGAGGTCACACACACTGTTCTGTGTCACACGCATTTGGTTGTGTGTCAAACTTGTGACTGGATTGCAGTGTCAGGTAGACATCAGGCAGTAGTCCTTTTTCTCTATTCAGAGCATCTTCCTCTTTGTGTATGTGCCAAGACTCCATTGTACATTGAGGATGTGTGAAAGCATGTCGATCGATTACTGTGGTGTTGTCCCAATCAATTGTGTGGTTGGTAGAGATTACATACTCAGCTAAGCCATTATTGTTTACATCAAATATGCGGACAGCTCTTTGATGTTCTTTCACACGTTGAGCAAGTGTTTTTCCTGTCTGCCCAATGTACGACTTGGAACAAGGAATCTTGTAAACAACTTTTGCTTGTTGGTGAGCTGGGACAGGGTCCTTAGGGTGCACAAGATTTGTTTGAGAGTCCTGGTCGGTCTGAAAAATGTCAGGATGTTTAAGGGATGTAGTACCCTTTGGACAGCTTTAATACCAATCAATCAATTCTGTGGTACCAACCACAGAATTGATTGGGACAACACCACAGTAATCGATCGACATGCTTTCACACATCCTCGATGCACAATAGAGTCTTGGCATATACACAAAGAGGAAGATGCTCTGAATAGAGAAAAAGGACTACTGCCTGATGTCTACCTGACACTGCAATCCAGTCACAAGTTTGACACACAATTGACCAAATGCGTGTGACACAGAACAGTGCGTGTGACACAGAACAGTGCGTGTGACCTAGAGCTACAACATCATGCATGCTCCTTAGTATCTTCCACAGTCTAATGTAGTATAAATAGTGTGATATCGTGAATCGATTCAGTTCACTTTACTTTTACAATTCAAAGTATCTTTATTAAATAAAATATTCAAACAACTAACTCCACACAATAAAACATGGACCTATATATATACCAAAGAAGTGATAAATAAGGCCTGCTGACCTACAGGTGGTAAGGTGGCATATACACCTCAAATCAAAGTAAGTATAACAAGTAACAAAGAGCAGGCTAACATAAAGGTACAGGTGACAACTAAGTCATTTATTTAACACAGGAAATACACCATAGATTATATAACATTACCAGTTCTAATATATTACATGACACAGAACAGTGCGTGTGACCTAGAGCTACAACATCATGCATGCTCCTTAGTATCTTCCACAGTCTAATGTAGTATAAATAGTAGAATGCTTTTTGCAGTAATTACACATTTATTATTATACCACTGATGAAGGTAGTTATATAACTACCCAAATGTTTGGTTATTAGAAAAACAATTATTGATTGGTGAAAGCAAACATAGAACAATGGATATTACACTACCCAGGACTTTTCAATATTGTTAAGTGCACATATGGATTACAGATACTCTAGCTACTACGTATCTACATAAAAACTCTCAAGAAAACTTCCAGAATTAATGAACATATCATCTTTAATCAAAGATGTCGTCGATATCATATTCTACCATCACATGTCCAGATAAAACCACCAGTCAGGACAGCTTGGGTTACAGAATTGCACAAGACTGTGGCTTCAAGTTTTTCTCTGCTTGTATCTATGATGGTTTGTCTTTAAACGTAGGCTTGGTCAAGGCCTCTTTTTTTCCAGAAAAGACAATTGGAGTTTGTGCTTCATCCATCACACTCCCTTGCATATTGTAATAATGTACAGGAGAATGATAAAAGCAGATGTAAGGACAGACAGAAAAAGAAGTTTGAACAGGTGCTTTCAAAGCAGAACTCATGCCATCATAGTTCTGGAAAGCAGTGGGTGGTGAATTTATCATCTTGCACCATTACACAAAATCAGATCTCTGTGCTATGTAGAGGTTTGAACTATGCTGTGACACCTCATTCGTTGTCAACTCCCATGGTGATTGCTGATGTCGAGGAAGCTTTGAAGTCTTCAAAGGCCGATTCCTTAAGTGTAGTTCATGCAAGAAATCGGATAGTTGGAATTTTAAACCGTCCTGTAGGACACAATCCCAACCTAACTCCCCTGGAAACTACAGCCCTAAAAGAATTTCAATCGAACACTGATATCATTGTCTTGCCATCTGACAAAGGATGTGCTACTGTAATCATGGATAGAGATGATTATAACTTGAAACTTTTTGAAATGTTGAGTGACAACACCACTTACAAGAAGCTGAACCATGACCCTTCGGCCGCCCTGGAAAGGAAGATGAATTCAACATTGATAGGTTTAAACCGCTCTGGTCAAATCCCTGATTGATTATACCATTGGCTTAGGAGTTCTTCGGGATTGACTCCCAGAATTTATGGTCTACCAAACAAATTCACCAGCAAGATGTCCCTCTTTGTCCCATTGTCTCCTTTTACACATCTCCTACCTATCAGTTATCAAAACATCTCTCCAGTCTCTTCTCTCCATTCATTGGTAAGACCTTGTCTTAACCCCTGTGAGTTTGCTCAGCTCATCATTAACCAAGAACTAAAAGATGACGAAGTATTGATTTCTTTTGATGTGGTGTCTCTGTTTACAATTGTACCTATTGATCTTGCTTTGAAGGTGGTTTTAGACTGATTAGAACATTAGGACATGTGACATACTCATGCTTACTGTATACTCATTCTGTATTTTTTGTGATAGGCTCTTAGACTATAGTGTTGGTGGCAAAGCACATGCATGCAAGGGTATCAGCAATTTTGTGTTTGAATTTCATTTGATGCAACTTTTTCCTTTTCAATCAACAGCTGTATAAATTGTAGTAATATCTAAGTTTGAGTCCATTTTGTCTCTCATAAATTGAACATACTGATGCTTACTGTATACTCATTCTATTTATTGTGATAGGCTCTCCACCTGTTCAATTAAAACACTATGAAAGTGTCAGTGATGATGTTGTTGCTATTCATTTTGGTGATTCATATGGAAGTGGAATTATTCTATGTTCTGACTTAGTTCTAACTTGTGGTCATGTTGTGAAACATTATTCCAAAGGTTTGCTATTACTTTTATTTCTTTTACAATTTAAAGTTGTATTTCAAAGTGTCATTGGAAATAGTATAAGGATCTCCAAAAATCCCTCAAAAACTGAACAAATTATTATTCATTATCGTTTTATATGCATGTATGTACATGTATCTGAATAATAAAAGTGATCATTTAATTAGTGTGTGTGCGTATGTGTGCGTATGTGTGATTCTGTCTATAATGTGGTACCAAGCTTTTTTGGAATCTCACTATGTTTGTATCATAATTACATCATTTACATGTACATGTATATAAATCACTTATATATTACTGTAGGTTCAATTAGATGGAAGAGTAGAGATATAATAGCACATGTATTGTGCACATCAACCTGTCCTGATATTGCAATACTTCAATTAAGTGAAAGAATTAATAAATTCAACGATCTTTTTAAACATTATCAAGATAACGAGGTTAGTGTGTGTTTGTCACCTATCCGTGTCTTAGAGAACTGTTGGTTGAAGTTTGGATATGTGTGAGGCTATATGGTGTCTGATGTTTCCTATAGAGATTTAGGCTCATTTTACCTACTTTTATCAACTTAAGTTACTTCTGTAACAACATTCAATTATACTACCTGGAATAATGTTACGATATAATGATGACATATCTCCCTATGGTTTAGTAAGTTTAGTAGGACAAAATGAGACTAAATGAGAATAGACAAACTGAGACTATACCTTTTTTAAGGTTTATGTTTGCTTAGCAACCATGCATGTAGAGATATAGAGGTAAATGCCATTTCTATAACTTTAAAGTAGGATTATTGGTTTTAACTTGGAGTAAGGTAGCAGATTTTTTCCTTTTTATATCATCAATCCTTCTTAACACGTTTTTTAAACTTAGCAAATTTGACGTAGCTCTCCACTTGGATGTCAGTAACTGCTATAGATGTTTACAACAGCTTAGTATTGTCCACTCTGATTTACAATCCTAGAATATCCAGTAGCACAAAGCAAGAACCTTCTCTGCTGCCATTTAATTTCCATAAAGATTACACGTGGTTCTTTCTGCAAAGATTAAAAATATATTCGAATATCAAAATAACAATTCAAGTGGTATTCATTTCAGCACTAGTTATAATAATAATAATTATACTATTTTTTAGTGTACTGTAGGTGACTCTGTACTTGCTATTGGATACACGTATCAACATCCTTTCAAATCTTGTTTTGTGAGCCCAACTGTTACCAGAGGAATTTTATCTAAAGTTGTACCATTAACAGAACCTGTTATGCTACAGACTACAACATCTGTTCATCATGGAATGAGTGGTGGATTGCTTTGTTATGTCAGCACTGGGAAACCAATTGGAATGTTGTCTTGTGTGGCAAGGTATAGTACATATTGTTTGTAAGCTACTGGAAATTTACAATTGGATTATTATACAGTAAAAAATATCAATATTGTGATATAACTAAAATTAATACCTGCATATATGTAGCATAAAACTCTTAAACTGTCTGCTCTATAAGAATCTGAACTATAGTGTTTTGTAACTTGTGTGTATTTCTTGCCTGTGATTAGTTATGAGACTTGAGAGTACCAAGTAGGCGTGGTTGTATATGACACCATAATATATAATTAAGGTTTTTACCCACACTTCCAATACTGATTCTAGTAATATGTCAATACCAATACGAGTACATAATTATATAGATTATGTTCTTTTACCAGTGCATATGTTGTGTCTCACAATTTAAGTAAGTAGCCCTTGAATATCAGTAGTGACAATTGTAAAGTAGTCCCAGTATAGCTTTTTATAAGCCGTTAGTGACAGAAGGTTATACTCATGAATATCTCCGTATTTCAGTGGATATAAGGCAACAAATGTATGACTATGTAATTATTTTTAACATTACTAGCTACTAAAACATCTTGCTATGTATCTTTTGTCATATAGAGATGATTCTCTCTCACTGACACATTCCAACATAGCTTTTGTCATTCCATTCTCATGGATCAAACATTCTGTTCTCCAGTTCATAGCTACCAGAGGTACAAGATTGTTTCATGTATTTGACTTCAATTATTAGCAAGCTAATATCAAGATTATCTGAGTGATATAAATAAATTTTTTCTTTCCAATCACCTGGCTGTATACTTGACTCTTCAACTTTACCTTATCCACAGATCCTTTGGTATTCAGTTATCTTAGTAACAGTGAAAACTCACATTTATGGAACCTAGCGGATCATTGTGTTCCAATGGAGAGTAAACTATAACACATCTATAAACTATGTATCTGATACTATTTCATTTACAGATATCACAGTTTTCATATATATTCTTCATAGCAATTATCGTAACTGTTATTAACATCCATGCAGATAATATAATTGTATGCATTTACAAAATCGTGCGTTTTCTTTTCTTCACAGTAGTAATTATTTTTATGGATGTTATAATTATGAAAACGTTTAAAGTAGTGTTGTTCTAGTTCTATATATTTTAAAAGTTCCAGTTCTAGTTCTGGAACGTTTTTGTTGTTGTTTATAGTTCCAGTTATAGTTCCAGAACCTTTATTTTGATTATTTTAGTTCCAGTTATAGTTCCAGAACCTTTATTTTGATAATTTTAGTTCTAGTTACAGTTCTGTCTTATTGTCTTAATACTAGTTCCATGGTGCCAGTTGCTGGTACTCATCAGCTGTGCACGATATCATTATCAAAACAAGTACCCTTCCAACTTCAAAGAAAATGTTATATTACTGGCATTTCTGATACTGTATTAATTAAAGTTCTATTGGAAAAATTTAGTTCTAGTACCAATTCTAGTTCTTAACAAAATATATTTTTAGTTCTAGTACCAATTCCAGTTCTTAATAAAATATTTTTTTAGTTCTAGTACTAATTCTAGTTCTGGGTACTAGAACTAAAATAAAAAGGCCAGAACTAAAATTATATTAGTTCTAGTACCCAAGAACTAGAACAACACTAGTTTAAAGTATATTCTGGCCCATATAAGGCAGAAAACTGCCAAATTATATTAATAGATGAAAAGGGTGAACTATTGAAATTTCTCTACAACACTCTAAAATGGGAGAATTTCTAAATGCAGATGAAGGAAGGGTTATGTCTAAAGTCCTGTAAAAAATGAACTATAGAAATTAAAACAATGTGTATGCTATCCTAATCATTATGGTTTCGGTATGTAATGATTTGGATAGCATACACATTGTTTATAGTTTATCTTTTTACTGGATTTCACATCTTTATAAATCCTTTATTATAATATGAATGTTTATTGATATGGATGAAAATAAATAATGTGGTGCAAAATTTTGGCCTAATCTTTGAAAATTTCTCTTTTATGTGTGATTGGATTCATTACATGATGTAAATTATACATGTAACATTATTATTTATATATATATACACTACAGGCTATAATCTTTGTTACTCTTACTTATTTATTCCTTTTATTGACTTTCTCTTGTATTTCAATAGATCAGTTTATATAATTTATATGAATAACGTTATACATGTTTGTACATTCTTTCAGTGATATATATTATTAACTCTTGATGGTATATGAAACACACCATGATACCATATCTGGTATGGCAATGCATTAATGTAACATGCTGTTTTGTACTACGTTTGGTATGATATTCAAAGGTATATAGTTTCAAACTGTCAATTTTATGTAAGACACTATTAATTTTTTTAGCTACATCAGTAGAAATAGTGTGGGATGGTCGCGTCCATATCAATGAAGCATTTATATAAACCCATCAAGCAATGTAGTTGGTGAACTTCATCTGTTTCATATAATTACAGTATTGCGTCCCTGATAAAAACACATTGCTATATAATGGGAAAGTCATTCATCAAGAAAGGTTAAAATTTGGCCAATTAAAAATTACTTTGTTGTACTGTCATAAAAATATAAAAATTACATGGGCATATATAGGAATATGTTTAGAAATTTTGGGTGCCAATAGCAATTAACTATCACATGTACCAAACCATTGACCACACCAAAATTTAAGGGGTGGGGGGCTCTAGCCCCTGGAGCCCCCCGTTTTTACGCCACTGAAATATTTTATAAGTATGTAGTCTCAGCAAATACGTTCATTTTAACATTGTTTTATATTCGGGAAGCACAAAATGACAAATAATATATACAAAATAACATGCACAATTGAGGATCCCAATTGATGACATTTACCTTCCAGTAGGCATGCAAACTGAAAATGAAAGTGTGGTAACTGATAGTTAGTATTATAATTATTATGCAATATAGTGTTATATTTAACAGTGATTGACTCATTGTGTATTAGTCTAGAATATTCTGTAGCATGTCTATTGCATGTGTTCTCCATGTGTTATCCATGTGTTTTCAGTCTATTTATAAGTTCTGTAAGTCAGTTATTGGCAGTTGTTGTTAAGTTCATTATTATCATTGTTATTGAGTATATATCAGAAGTTATACATAAAATACCTCGAGTTACTACAGAAAGCAAATTCTATTTCCTAAATAAGATTGTATTTTCACTTCACAACTTTAGATTAGTCTGTATTTGGATAATCCAATTTAGGGTTTAGTCAGGAAGCTTATAAAATTGTAAACATGAGATTAGCTTATGCATTCATAAACTATAAAATAATAATATTTAGTGAATTTCTTGTTTGCATGCATGTTCATAATACACCTTGAGTGTAGTTGTCATACTATAATGGATTATTCTGCAAGATCTATTGCTGGTATTGTATATATGATGCTAAGTCTATATTGTTGTGCTACTGATGCTCATGCAATCTGGATTTGAGTAAGCAAAAGTAAATGATATTGCATATAAATTATAATAACTATAAATTATGTATATGTATTATACATTATAACATGTAATAATTATATTATATATTAATTAGATTCTATGTGACTGTCTATATCACTGTAAAAACAAAATTGTTAAAATAACTCATTCAATGAAGAGTACAGTTTCAAAGAATATGGAAACTTGAGTTAAAATGTCATCTACATGGACGCTGATGCACTTACATGAACATGCATAGCAATAGTGGTAATAGAATAGACCGAGGGGTCCGACACTCCCATTTTTGGTGTACGAGATTTCGAAATCTCTAGATTTCGAAATGATTTCTGGATTTCTTATAAGATTTCCGGATTTCCAGAAGATTTCAACAAGATTTCAAGATTTCCACATGATTTCTGGATTTCGTAAAAAATTTCAGGATTTCCAGAAGATTTCAACAAGATTTCGAGATTTCTACATGATTTCAAGACATCAAACAAGATTTCTCGCTGTTGAAATTGATTATTGAGATTGAAACTATGACTTTCAAGTTATATTATACTTATACTAGTTAAATACGATGCAATTTGAAGTTTGATGTATATGCATCATGGTTCTGTACATTAGTTTTGATTATCAAATAGCATAATAAGTTTCATTTCAGCATACAGCCCACATCATCTATTCATGCATTCATTTATCATTTCGTATCTGAAAGGTTGAGTGAATATTATTTATAATTTAAATTTTATAACATAAGTTCCTCGATACATTCATAATTTAATCAATGAGAAATTAATCAGTTACTGAATGGCTTCATCTCTTTGCAGTTCCTGCAAAACCACTTTTTCTTGTCAGCTGCTACAGAAGTGACACATTTTGCATGGAACCATCCACCACATATACCATCACACCCAAACATCTTTTCACCAACATCTGGGCAACGACAATAGCAATACACAGGCTCCTCGATAATCTTATGAGACACACTGGTTCGTCTTTTCCTGTTGGATACTGGAAATGGTTGCATTTTTTTATCTTCTAAACACTTCAAAAAATGTTCTCTCATGGAACTTTGCTGGAACACACACGAAGAAGGATTCATCCCGAAAGCAATGTGTGTTATGTATGCAATAGCAAACAGGCCACAGTCTGATGACCCAGTCTGTTTTGTCACATTGGCTACTTTAATGCAGATTGCTGACTTCTCGGTTTTAATGACTTGTGCAAGCAACATTAGTGTGCCTGGACTTAATGAGCTAGAGAATTTTGAATCGTAGACAATTATATCTTCCTTTTCATTACAATTGACCGTGGATACAGCAATCCAGTGATTTCGATTGTTTTCATTTTCACCAGTGTGAAGAATCTGCAAAGAATTCTTCAACAGAGGTTTTAGAAATTTTGTTTGTTGTAAAATTGTATTCTGTAATCCATTGTACTGGGGAAATTGATTTTTGATTAACTTCTGTGCACAGGTCATGTGATTGTCATTATGCCACTCCTTATTATTCAATAATACGTCCCTATCACTGGTGTAAAGGTATAGTTGATCTACAATCAGCCAACGGGCTTGCATCTCTGAATTAACCAGTTGGTTAGAATCATCATCAATAACTATAACATGATGACCCTCTGAAGATTGACGAGCATGTTTGGTTGCTCTGCTAACTAGTAAGTTGTTTATGAATGTTTCACATTTGAAAGAAATCACAAATTCCATGGTTGTTGCCAGTTCTTCTTTATTTAATTTGACAATAGGCATTGACATTTCATCAGTAACTACTTCACCCTTAGTGCGACTTTGAAGGCAGTTTCTTGTGAGAGTACACACATAAGTTGAACTGGGGATGTATGAGTGTGTGAAGATCTCATCGACACTACATATTTTAAAACAAGTGGACGTTCCCTTTTGAAGTTCATACCATGTACATAATACACCTATGTTTTTTGTGGAAAGATCGACTGACCATTCTTTGCACTGTTGGTGACCCACAGTCTTATCTTTAAGCTTAGCAAATTGAAGAACTCTCCCAATACACCACTCGTTTCCATCTTGCATTTGAAATACGCACAGCTGCAGATCCCCAAGTTTCAATATTTTACTAACTGTAGGAAGTGCATCATCGCTTTTAGAATCATTACTTAACATCCCTTTAACATTTTCTGAATTATGTGGTTGCTTGCTTCTAACACGAAATATTCTGTCAGATGAAACACGTTCACCTTCTTGGAAAAGCCAGATGGCAGTAGTTTTGCAAATACGTTTTGGGTTTATTGTATACTAGATAACATAGTTCACCAATAAAAAGTTACATGTATTGGGCACTCATGGGCTACATTGAACTCTTAGACTATATACCAAATTTCTTAATAGGTAATAGCTACATGCATATAAAATATATTGAGAAATAAGGATTGCTTTGCAGCAAATATGTATCTATCAAGATAGCATTACGTTTTCCATTCTGTGTATATACTCTGAAACTGCATATGGAGCCTGAAGAAGTAAGTGGAACCAGCAGTCTAGGTATGCAAGCGTGCATTCTTTTACATGCCTAACGCACTTACGTAAGACACAAAGATAAAACGTTATTACACTCCAAAAACGAAATTGTTAAAATATCTAATTTACTGGTCAGTACAGTTGCAAAGAAGTTGCATATCTGCACTTTATGTAAAGATATGTAAACAAGCACCCACCTTTGTGTGTAAGAGGCCACTCCACTATTTTAAAAAACTACACTGCAAAAACAAAATTGTTAAAATAACTAATTCATTTGTTAGTACAGTTGCAAGGAATAGTAGAAATTGTAATTTAATTAGTCGTTTAGGTTCTTAATGACTGCATGGTGACATACAGTGTACATGTACTTATATTAACCAATTAAAATCTAATAATCGCAATTTACAAAGAAGCAAAATTAAAATTTTATTAGGTTTCCAAACCTTCTTTGTGCAGATATTAGACATGATATTTGATTATAATTCGTATAAGTGCGTTATCATACAGTCATAACATCCTGTCTGACTAACTAAATTATAATTTGCATCCTTACAACCCTTAACAATTCTATTTTTGCAGTGATATATCCCATGCTGCCGTGCAATCTCCCACTTCCCAACAGGTATTGGGTCATTGGCCTACCATGCTAAATTATAGTTTAGTATTACAATTGTCTAAACTTTGATAGCTGCTAATAGTGTTTCAATGATTATTGACAATTGGCATCAAGTAGTTTGGCATCCCTATGTATCCCCTGTATCCTGCAGGGCCAACTAACTATATTTGCAATATTATTTGCAATTGTAGTAACAATTAATTATTTTACATGCAGTGTATAATTATATAGTTCAAACCCATGGGAAAGCAATCATATATATAATTATACAGCCTGTGGGCCATAAAAAAAAGACTGTTTCAAAACAATATTTAGCTGGATAATTTGGATCACAACATTATTAATTTAATTGTAATAATGAATGAGTGCAAATACTAATATTATATTAATAATTATGTGTGCATGTGTCACATTCATGATTATGATTATTAATAAGGCATGATAGGACTGACCAAAAGGTGGCACTGAGGTGTCATAACACGATTTACTATGTATCATTCAATGCATTGTAGTATTATTCAGTGTCAGTCTTTTGGAAATTTTAGTAGTGCTATTTTCTGTCAGTGTGTCAGAAATTTTAGTAGTGCTATTCCATGTCATTCTATCAGCCAGTATATCTGTACACCATGTATAATTAACTGAAGCCATTTGACAAAACTTACTTGCATGAGGCTGAAGAAACATAGCTACTTCGTATAAGGTATCTTGAGGTACATCTGGAAGTTTGTGTTGAATTCCAACATAGTGTTTTTTAGAGTCAGGATCTTTCCAATAGTATCTTCTACCAGTGCATTGAAACATATCATTCTCAAAATAATGTGGAATGTTCAGGAATTTTTCAATTTTAGTAAGCTCTTCAATTGGATTAATTTTCAAATTGTCACCATTTACAATCAGTATATTTTCTTTCGGAAACCATTTTAACCATTCACTATAATTAATATCATACATGCTAGCACGTATCTCAGAACATTTAGTGTTGATGTTTCCATTGGGAAACAATTTCTTTGTGAATGTAGTTGTTTGTCTTCCCTTTCGCTGCATGAAAAAATAATCAGATATAGACCTGGTTAATGGATTTCGCAATATCAACATCAATTTAACACCAATTGAAACACGTTTAAGTCTTTCTGGAGCTACTGTTGATGTAAAATATTGAGGAGACTTTTCAAGTGTCAGCTCACCTTCCTTTGTCAATGGCATTTGGTTAATGTACCAACTGATGCCAAGTTTATAACGATCTGAATTACTAAAGTAAAACATTTCGTTTTTTGCTATCTTAATCAGACGATGATGACTTAACATACTGCGTAGAACTGTTGTTCCACATTTTTTACCTCCAATTATAATTGCATCAGGGAATCTTCGTGCAGTAACACCCGTTGTATTTTGTGTTGCAACTGTTGTATATTTCAAGCGTACAACTTTATCTTGAACTATTCCTTCATTTATGATGAACATTCCAGTAAGCTTATTTTTCGAATATTTATACTGAAAAGGAACGATTACAATCAAAAATCCCAAAACGCCAACAAAAGTATAAAACAGACTGAATTTCATCTCTGTGATTGGGGCGAGCCTGATTGTCATTCCGTATTATTTTTGTTTGTACGATACATATTCCGTAAATATCTTTTAATTTTCAAGCATTTCACAAAATTTGAGGAAAGGAAGATGTATTATCCTTTGTGGCGTCTAGTATATAGGAAGCCATAAGAAGAAAGGCCTCAACGCGTGTTTATATAACGTAGAAGCCTACCTCTGGTGAAATTTTGATACACTACAGGATGTGACAAAACAAAGATTAAAAAGTCCGACGAGGCAATATACATACAAGTTTATAGTCAAAGTTAAAAGGGTTGCATACTAATTGCGTGGGCGTCAATCACGAATTTAATGTTTTTATGCCGTGTTCAAAAGTCCATTGTACAAGATTACTGTAATTGCTGGTTTCGGTCCAAAATTATTTCCGAAAGTTTTTCTCATTGTTATTCATATTATGACGTAAAAATTGCAATGAATATTATTATATTAACTATATTATTCATTTTTTGGTGATGATCAATTTTGTTTTATAAAAACGTACTTTTAATTAATAGGGTTATACTTTAATTTTAATAGTTTCCACGCCCATTAATTTATAAAATTTAAACTTAATTAAAAATGGCGTCGTATGAATTGATGTGGACAAACAGGTAGGTAAATATCTGTACTAATAGATGCACTTGAGTTACTAATAGCATGCTAATGGTATGTAATAATATTATGTGTCTTATGGGAATCAGTATATCGATATTAGTTTATACTAGTCTGGCGTTGCCGCCCCTTCGCATTGAGAGGAAGGGTCTGGAATAATGCGTATACCAAACTCGTTCTGCTGGAATGCGGAAGTCACATGCAACCGGGCCAATTACCACATCCTGTTTACGTTTTCTTACACGTGTATCGGCATGGCCACCAGCAAGGAGAATTTCTGCATAGATTGTGGCGATGATATATCCCATAGAGTTACAGACAGGTAAACTACAAGAACTGTCTCCACTTAGCACAGCATCAAAAGCCCATGGTAAACAAACGAAACAAACTATTGCCATACCCGGTAGGAAGAACGGCAAAAGCGTCACTACTAGATGACGTTTTCGCCACCTCAACTCTGATTGGCCATCAATATTTTTGCAGAGCAGAACGAGTTTGGTACTGTCATTTGCATCAATCTTGCAACAAAAAATGTCAAAGCGGGAATGGGTGTGGTATAACATTTAGCCAATCAATTTACTCTGATCATGTGTTGTTTGCTGTAATGTTTACTATTGTAAGTGTAATTACGTCATCTCTGGTTTGAGAGCGCCGTTGCAAGATTACTGGAAACGACAGTATACGCATTGTTCCAGACCCTTCCTAGATCCGCGAAGGGGCGGCAACGCCAGACTAAGTTTGTACATGATCTAAATGAGCCAGATTTTCGTCATACACTGTACTAAACAGTGATTAGATATGGGTCATATATTGATGGCTGGCTTGCAGTTGATGACAATGTAATATATATCTGTAGGTAAATTATGTCTTTTGGAGATTGTTGGGTAGAGGGACGTGTGACACCTTTGGGTGGGCATTGACCTTTCCCACGCCCACGAAAGAGGCTGCAATTATTATTGGATCTTACATGAGGTTAGATGGTAATAAATAATTATATATATATATATTTATACTTACATGTGTATGTATGAAGTGGTTAGTTGATAATGTACAATCCCCAATCTTGTTTCTGTGCTTTTTTGTTTTTGACATCACTTACATGCCCTTTTATTAAATTAAAAAGAGGGTTTGGAGAGTTTACATCTAAAGGAATAGTTTCCCTCTAGATTCAACCAGATTCATTTCAACAATCTTTTCCTAAAAAGCTATTTGTTTTGTGGTGTCAGTATAATTATATACATAATTATATGTATGTAACAAAAAAATTTATATGTGGTTGCACTGTTTGCCCTTAGATTGCTGAAGCAAGTTAAAGATCCCTGTTCAGTGAGGATATTGTGCTGCATATCATAGATGGTTGCCTGTAGTAAGTTTGATCCACACTGTATGGATGATGCAAGGCTAGAAGTAATGGAAAACAACCTAGGTACATTTATTGTTTTTTCTGTTTCTGTATAATTTTGTTTCGGCAGTGTTCTGCCCACACTGGTTGGCACTGGTCGGGAATAACCACCACTCAGATCATTCAGATGAATTAACCACCTGTTTGATAAATTAACCACCTCTTAAATAAATTAACCACTTTTCAGGTAATACATACATGTATATAGACTACTGAGACAGAATTAAGTATATACTGGATAAACAGCACTAAATGCAATGTAGAATCCAACCAATATCCTGGGCAGAACACTGTTTCGGTATGGAATAGATTCCAAATTCCGATTACCTATATTATATTATATATGACACATGACACGTAATTAACATGCCACATCCTCAATGTAATTATTCTGCTGTGAATGATTGAAACAATTGATCAGAGGCTATCATGTTTACCAGTGTGTTTGATTGAACTAGCCATATCATTTGTAGTTGTAGCACTAAACAAGAGAAATGCATCCTTACGATTGATTGCTTTGTAGTGATTAATAATATGTCTGGTAGAGTCATATAGTAATGATGTAAGACTGACTGACAAAACCTTCGTAGCGGAGTGATTGTTTCTACCAATTATATCAGTTTCATGTTTCACAAACCTACTTACGTCAAAAGTCATCAAATATCCATTGACTCATCCAGTGGAGGAAACTTAGAGTATCTTATAGTATAAAGCCGATATACATGTACCCTCCAACTTTGGACAGATTCTCATCACCTGTTGATAATATCTCACCACCTGGAGAATACTTGGCATTTACATATGTTACGCAACACATGAATAGAACAATACAACCATCTATATGTACATACATGTAAAAATGCTTCATGCAAATTATTTATCATCATTCCTATAATTATTGTTGCTGAAACAAAGTTTTGGTCCCTCTATTATTAAGGAGAATGGTGCCACATTAATTATCACTGAACTAAACAGGGTGCTAGTAACATATAGAAGTGTATCACCCTGCTATAAAAGCCTAGCAGCCTGCAGTGACGTCTGATATAATTATATGTACAATATTACATCATAGGTAGATTACATATAACGTATATACACAGACGAACACAGTTCATAACAGATGATATTGTTAATGAGTGTGCTGTAGCTTGTGCTAGGGCTTATTCAATATGTAAGGCAATTGTGGCAGGCACTGAACCCTCTGCTAGTATCAGAAATGATAGTTTTTTAATGTCAAATTGCTGTATGCATCCCTTGTATCTGATGACACACCTGTGCCTCTAGGTGATAACACTACATCACAAACGTAAGTACTTATATATACATACATACATGCATGCATGCATGCATACACACATACATACAAACATACATACATATATACATACATACATGCATACATACATACATACATACTTATGTATATACACACGTACGTACATACATAGTACATACATACATACATACATACATACATACATACATATTATATAATTATAATTATACATAATTATTATATATATGTGTTATATATATCATGTTTCAGAGGTCTATATGCGTTATATAAACCTGCCACGAGGTAAGATATCACCCGAGGGCGTAGCCCGAGGGTGATATTATTTGAGTTGGCAGGTTTATATAACGCATATAGACAGATGAAACATGTTATATCTGATATATTTTAGAATGAGATTCATACCTTGGATTGTCCTGCAAGAGATTGTCATTAAGTCTGTCAGAAATCGCCGTCGAGTTTCACAAGGTTGATATTTTAAAATATCAACCTATTTTGAGGTTTATATGAGAAATATAAACTTACACGCCCCATAGAAATGTATGGGGTATGAATCTCATTATGAGATATATATATATATATATATATATATATATATATATAAAAAATATATATATACATGTACATGTATGTATCTTCAAGAAGTTGACTGGAATCATTTTTCATCCTCTTTCTTTTGTTGTCTTCCTCCTATAAAGACATTAACATTTTTTAATGAATATACAACAGACTCAATAATGATTTATTAATCTTTTGTCTGAATCCAATGGGTGATGATGTCATTATAATGTAAAATACTGAACTGTTCATCTTCATGGTACTTGAGTGCTTATAATTAGAAACACTATTTCATCTGTATGCTGCTCAACGTAATGTAGTATTTATATCTCCTCTCTTTTCTCTCAATAGCTTGTATTTCTATTGAGGAAAGTGATGACCCTCTTGGAGTGTTTAGTTTTAGTATTTCTTCTTTAGATCAGTCGGTAGAAAAAGCCATATCAGAAGACTTGATAACAAATGATAATAGTAATTTTCATCTATCTATCTATGTTCATTCATTTATCTCAGTCTGTTTATCTACATCTATCTATCCATTGTCTGTCTATATACATGTATGTTCATTCATTTAACTATTTCTTTTCTGTTGTGATATTGACAGTAATGAGAGATGGAGGTGCATTTGGTACAACTACAGTGCCATACATGTTAGACTCAGATGGTTCTGATGACTTATCAGCCATTCCAGGAGTTTTAGTATTCCCATCGGAGGAGGAAGAGCCAGTGATGAAAGTACTATTGCATTAATCACCATTCTCTCTAACCAAGATCCATTTGGAGTAGTGGAACTGTATGGCAGTGATGGGTATGTATGTATGTATGTATGTGTGTGTGTATGTATGTATGTATGTATGCATGTATGTATGTATGTGTGTGTGTATGTACGTATGTATGTATGCATTATATGCAGCATTTTCATTTTCTTTCTAGTTTTGATTCTAATTGGGTATTTGTTGTAGTCCTGTTTTTCTCAAATATGGATCTGGATGTACTTTAGCAACAAAAACATAGTTTTAATCTAGCTATAACAGGGTTGCTTGGAAGTGGTATTTAATTTTGTTACTAAAAATACATGTACCTCAGACCCTGATTGATGAAGAGCAGGACGTCATTCAATACCCAATTAGTACTTGGTACCGAAGTAAAAGTTTCCATTAGAATAACTAGCCATTTAATCAAAAATGTCTCAATTAGAATACTACTGCACTACTAAACGTAGAATCTTGGTGTTGCTTCTACACCCCCACCTCAAAGCCCATGTGGGGTCTGTAGTAAATATAGTTAGCATAACCAATTCCTTCTCTCTTACTTTTTTCCATCATGCACTCCTGATATGTAATTTATATTATATATATATATATATATATATATATATGTCAACTTTTGTCTGTTTTTAAAATTTGTTATACAAGTAATCTGTCTTACAATTAATTACAATTGGTCATTCTAGTAGACCATATAAAAAATTAATCTCAAAACCAACGAATGGTTTACAGGTAACACCATATTTATGCAAAAATGACTAAGTGAGGTACAAACTTAAGTTAATTAACCATTGCATTAGCAGCTTCAAAGCTACCACCCACTCATCATAGATATAACACCTACTTCATTTAGGACATCACTATATATAGCACCCACAAGTGTCTATGAATATAATCAGGAGCCCATGAAAAAACCACAGGGAAGGAGCGCACAACTCCCACGCAATTAATTAAAATAGCTAAAGCCAGAAATTTAGTTGGTGTTACTATTTTTAGATGCTCTACGTGGCCACGCCCACGCTACAGCTAAAGTCTGTAGAAAGAGTGAAGTAACACTCTACAGTCTCTACCAGCAAGAAAAAAGAAGCTAGTATGTCCGTGCTACTGGCAAGTATCTCTTCAGTTGATTATACAGTGTTCAATTGAACATATAAGAAATTTAAATTGTTCTAGACAAGGCTTTACTCAGAACATATACTACTGGTACTTGTAGTAAACAGCTTCTCTGTTTCTTCCAACTGAATCTTCTTTCTTACAGCTGTTTTGAGTAAATTATGAACTGGAGTACTATCTATTGATACTGTAGTACTGTTAGTTGTAAAGTTCTTGCTCTACAATGTGGTGGGCGTGGCCATGTAGATCATCTAAAAATAGTAACACCAACTAAATGTCTGGGTTTAGCTATTTTAATTAATTGCGTGGGAGTTGCACGCTCCTACCTGTGGTTTTTTCATGGGCTCCTGATGTAATTAAAAAGCAAACCCACAATACCCACCACCACCCATGGAGTATAAAGCCCCAGCTAAAGCCCAAGCTAAAGCTGTTGTCTAGTTGTATTCTTCAGAATCGTTCAGATGTTTTTTTCACTTCTGTAGTCTAATTTTTGGGTGGGACTATAAGACAGTCCCTAAATTTAATTATTAAATACATCAAGTAAATTGTGTGGTGCTTGATACAGGAATGTATTTGTCGAGTGGAGGAGTATGAATTATGTTTGGGGATGGGATGTTCTCCCCATTGAAATCTAGGCTGGTGTTTTGTCTGTAGCTGAAAAACATTACAGGTGTGTAAATCAATCTGGCATTCCAATACCACACAATGATTTAACACAGTAATATGTATATAAATATGTATGTACATCAGAGAGTGCAGTAGTACTTTCTATTAGGGATGACACGGAAAAATAATGGCTGCCCATACATTTCAATTGCAAGTGATGAGCTGAAATCTCTGGTAATTTGAAATCTCTGTCTGGTATATGTACAAATATCAGATCAACTACCTCTTACATACTACTAGTACAGATAAAAAAATGTACTTTTAATTAATAGGTTATACCCATTTTAATTTAATAATAGATATAACTTTGCACGCCAATTATTTTTAAATTTTAAACTTTAAAATGGTGGATTGATTTGATTAATACAAGTGGTTCTAAAGGTACTAAATAAATGCGTTTGTAATACTATGGTTAGTTTTAAATGGCCAGATTTCCATCATAAACTGTACTAAACAATGGTAGATACATGTAGGTCTTACAATGGATGTACTAATGGCTAATGAGTGTAAAAGGAATAAAGTACCGTAGTAAATGTTATAATCTGTCTCTTTCTCTCTCTCCCTCCTCCTCTCTCACCCTCACTCTTTCTTCTCTCCTTCTCTCTCTCTTTCTGTCTCTTTCTTTATTCGTTACCTACAAATACTCCACCAGTTCCAGGGAACTTGAGGAATGTGATCTTTCCCTGATATGCTGCTAATACCAGCTATCTACAAACAGTATAGATCGATAGATGCTATACACAATGTAATGTGAGTGAGCAATGTAACAGTTTGTGTTTCTGATTTTGTAAGAATATTAGTCCAAGTGGAAGTACAACACGTAACACGTATTAATTAGAATAACACGTATTAATTAGACATTCACCCATTCAAGGATGTACATGTAAATGTTGTCATGCCAAATAATTGACTTTGAGCTTGGTGTGCCAGTGTTGTACATGTTTGACAGTTCAGCTTCTCATAGTGCCAGACCTAGAAGGTACCTTGTAATGATACAGGAATGTATTTGTCGAGTGGAGGGAGAACAACAAAAGATTATGTGAATATGAATTATCTTTGGGGGTGGGATGTTCTACATGTATCTAGGCTGGCATTTTGTCTGTAGCTGAAAATCTTTACAGGTGTGTAAATCAATCTCGCATTCCAATACCACACAATGATTTAACATAGTAATATGTATATAAATATGTATGTACATCAGAGAGTATGGTAGTACATGTACTTTCTATTAGGAATGGCACGGAAAAAAATGGCCGCCCATAGACACGACAAGATGTACAATGTATGTGTATATTTATTATCTACATGTACATGTACATGTATGTACTCTCAATACCTTTATCTGTATGTACAGATGTACATGTATACCTCATTTGAATACAACATCCTGCCACGAATGTAATTAAGCAAACCTACAATAACCCTACCACCCCATACAATATAAAAGCCCTGCTCTAAAGCTGAGTAGAGTGATGTAATATCTTTGTGCATCTTCATCTTCTGTAGAGAAGATATTTTTGGCTGGGGCTCTAATACTCTAATAGAGTCCCAAAATTTAATTCTAATAATACAAGTGTAGCTCTTTGTATTTTGCAGTGTAATACGTATGTAAGCATTCTGCTATTCCTTTGTTTTGATTAATAATTTAATATTGTAGTAATTATCTTAAAATTTTGCAGTTTGGAAGCCCACTTTTTTATATCTACATGTAGATCTAACACTGTATATAACTAAAATAAAAATTGCCACATTTATTTAGTTAACTGTTTTATTAAGCCTAATAGTAAATTAACTGTACAGTGTAACTGAAACTAAATGTTGAGAATCTACTATCTGGTCATACTATTATATACATGTACATGTACACGTATACAAGCAAAACTGCTAATTTACACGTACATGTATATTAATTGGTATACATGTACACATGTTATTATGTTATGAGAACATGATACTATGTTGTCACAATAGCTTCCTGTTGTCATGGTAACAATATGTTATTGATGCAATCATATACAGGGTGCTAATCAGGGTTCTCATTAGGCTCCTATAAGGGGCTTGTTGGCCCCCTATCACACCAGAATACCTCCTTATTTATCATTTTGCACATGCATTTGTTCAATGTAGTATCACACATAATGCATACATAGGATATACATGTAGCAATTCACACTTACACGTGTAACATTATTCACTTGTGACTGTGTAGTGTGACTGTGTTAGTGTGTACATTTACATGTACATGTACATGTGTACATGTACATTTCACAAGCATACATGTACATATATGTACCATACACTTGTACAGTGCTCGTAATAACATCCTCCAATTGGCTACATGTATTTTCTGGACATTGCCTCTTTGTCTGGAAAAAATTGGATTTGTTTGGATAAATTGTTTGATTAGTTGTAAGCAGTATAGTAACCTCACAATGAGGTAAATTATTAGTCAAGAACAATCATAAATGTAGCCTAGTGGTATCTCACAAACTATAAATTGGTACAATGCTGGCTCTTTTTTTCCAGACAAATCCACAACTTGCTAGTCAAATACCGTAAACGTAGAAATGTTTGGCATGTAGAAATTTCATCTTTCTCTGCTAGTTGATGTTAAGGCGAATTTTAATTTTTAACTCGTTTCTTCCACTCTCCCACGCACGGTTTTGATATCCTTGAGGTCCCTAACCAAAAATACGTGTGGATATCCTCTTTTGTACAACTACAACAGCCAAAGTAGGTACATGTACACGAAAAGGATGGTATGACTTTTTTATTGTGAGTCAACATGTTCGTTAGGGTACTGTCGCACCTACTCATTATAATTTTGTGGCAGATAAGCACTGGACTCAAACCAGATCATATGCAAAGACGTGCTTACAACAAGCTATCTTCGTGTTCATGAATTACAATTGAATTGGAATGGTTCGTGTTCCTCGCCATGTTGGTATGCTCACAAACTGGCTTTTCTCGTTGGTCAAAGTCTTCATCGGGAGCAGTGTTGCCACGCCACAATTCTCAGCAAGGAAATCTGGAACATTGAAAAATGTGTTCCTGTACTATTCAATAAGTGTGTGTACATGTACGAAAATGTATATATATATATATATATATATATATATATATATATATATATATATATATATATATATATATATATATAATGCTTTGCTGATCTCACCCCACATTGAAGCTAAATTCTGCTGAAAGAGAAGTGAAAAAATACTGGTAGTCATTTGGCCTAGGGCTACTGAATGTATATATATAATTATTTGAAGCATCAGTGCAAGTGATTTATAGGAAATGTTTATACTTGTACATGTGTATGTTAGCACAAGGGTACAGCACGAGGCAGAACTCAGTGCTCTATGAACTTCGAAACCCAACCCTACGTGCTATATTTCCAGTGCAATATACATGTACATGTATACAAGCAAAACTGCTAATTTACACGTACATGTATATTAATTGGTATACATGTACACATGTTATTATGTTATGAGAACTCGATACTATGTTGTCACAATAGCTTCCTGTTGTCATGGTAACAATATGTTATTGATGCAATCATATACAGGGTGCTAAATTTTCAGGGTTCTCATTAGGCTCCTATAAGCTGTGGACATGTGGTTACGGGTGTGTGCATTTGACATTGTCCCACCTTGACATACTCACAACCTCATGACAAAAAAAGACATGTGAAGGAGGAATATTTCTGGTAAGGTCATCTTAACAAAGAGCATGTATATTTCTCATAGGAGTGGTCTAATACATACATGTATACACTGTACATGTATGCATGTATCCATGACTACACATGTACATGTACATGTATATTTCTCATAGGATAGCATATACACTGTACATGTATGCATGCATACATACATGTATCCATGTACATGTACATGACTACACATGTACATGTATATTTCTCATAGGAGTGATGATGAAGGGAAAAGAGTCACATGAGCCCATTCAGCAATTGGAACCTCCTCCTGAGGAAGAGGAGATGGAAGAGGAAGTACCTCATATTGAAGTTGAGATCCCAAAATGTGTTGCTCAACTGGGCAGTGAACAGTATTTTGTTAAATTACCCAACTTCTTATCAATAGAAACAAGGTTGGTTTTAAATTATACGTGTTCTAGTTGGTTATAAACTTGAAATTACATCTACATGTATTATATGCAATAATGTAGTTACAACATGTACATGTATTGCCTATGGTAATAGTGCAGTGTATAATATACTAGTAGTGAGTAGTCAAAACAACACTAGTTTCATAAGGAGTTGGGTGATGGTTGGACTGCTTTACACTCTCATCCACAGGTCATACATGTAGATATTACTGGGTTTAACTCAACACATACATGTAGGCTGTAGAGGAAATATTTTCGACTCCACAGACTTGCGCATGCATACATGTACATACATTGTCTGCATTTGTAGACCATTTGATTCAGCACTTTATGAAGATGAGGTTGAAGATGAAGGAGATTTACTAGATGAAGATGGCCGTGCCAGATTAAAACTGAAAGGTTGGAGAAAAAAACTCAATGACACTGGCAAAGAGATACGAGAAAGTAACTCTAGGATTGTACAATGGTCAGATGGCAGGTGGGTGTGATTAATTATTATTATTATTATTATTATTATTATTTGTTTCTTAGTATGTCATTATATTTGGGAGGAGAAATATTTGATATTTATAAACAACCTTTACAAGGAGAATTCATTCGTTTATTTGTAAGACGAGGTAAGGATTTATACAGATGTACATGTACAGTACATTATGGATATATGTTATAAAAAATGTCTTCGCATCAAAATCCCATTTGTAACTGGGATGAAAATGACTGGACAGAACGACTAGTTCATGGAATCAATACCATGTTTCCTAAGATGGAAGCTGTGTACTCTGCTGAAATGGGGCTAAACTTTTCTAAATCTTTAATAGAAAAAACTCTCCATTTGCCATTATATTGTGCATCATTTTACCTATTCAGAGGTGCCCCAGATATTATAATTAAAAAAGAAATTGTTATTGTAAATTCTGCCGGTCCCGATTCAACATCAGATTGTGACAGCAGTGATGAAATGGCTGTTGAAAATACCAATCAACGTCCACCATTAAAAACTGGTGAAGGAAGACTTGAACCTGAGAAATTAGGGGAATTGCTCGCTGGTCTATATATCCTCCTTGTCAGCAAAGTTCTAAGGAGACATGAAAGAAGAGAAAGAAGAGAACATCGACAAATAGTATGAAGTAAAAGGACTTCTCATTGACAAGGTGTGTGGAGCAGTGCGATGCAATCTTTGCATGAACATTCAAGGTGGATTTGCTAAATTGTATTACCACGTGACAGACTGTAATCGAGGAATGTTAAGTTCAGATATATTGTACAATCAATTCTTACTTTTACTTTTACTTAATTCACCAATCCAAAAACAAATCTAAAATTTAATTGCTGAACTTGGTTGTAAAATTTAAAAAAATTTTTTTGTAGAATGTGCAGATGAATAGTTGTGAAATATGTACCTGTACCTCATGCATGTATGTACCTTACCTACTGTAGGGCAACAGCTATAATAGTTGTGTAACAGGTACAGTAGGGCAACAGGTACATTAGTAGGGTAACATGTACATTACATTGGTATGGTAACAAGTGTAACGGGTACATTAGTAAAGTAAGACCTAATTACTATGGTAACAGGACAAAGGTATATTAGTAGTGTAACAGGTACAAAAGTACAACAGGTACAATAGTAGTGTAAATTAGTAAGGTAACAGGAAGAATAGTAGTGTAACAGGTACATGAGAAAGGCTTTTGCATTACTAATGTACCTGTTATCCTTCTAATGTACCTGGTACATTATTACCTTAATAATGTACTTGCTTACTTACTAATGTACCTGTTACCTTACTAATGTACCTGTTACACTACCAATGTCTAACTAATGTACCTGTTACACTACCAATGTCTAACTAATGTATCTGTTACACTACCAATGTCTAACTAATGTATTTGTTACACTACCAATGTCCAACTAATGTATTTGTTACACTACCAATGTCTAACTAATGTATCTGTTACACTACCAATGTCCAACTAATGTATTTGTTACACTACCAATGTCTAACTAATGTATCTGTTACACTACCAATGTCCAACTAATGTATCTGTTACACTACCAATGTCCAACTAATGTATCTGTTACACTACCAATGTCTAACTAATGTATTTGTTACACTACCAATGTCTAACTAATGTATCTGTTACACTACCAATGTCTAACTAATGTATCTGTTACTCTACCAATGTCTAACTGATGTATCTGTTACACTACCAATGTCCAACTAATGTATCTGTTACACTACCTACAATGTATGTGTACCTTACTAACGTACCTGTTATGCTACTAATATACCTATTATTCTCTATCTGTACCTGTTACCAACGGTGTATATTATCATCATTATGTACCTGTTACCATACTAATGTACCTGATGCAGTCATTATGTACCTGTTACCATACATATACATGTATATACCTGTTGCAATTATTAGTTGGTGCCACAAAAATATCATGAACCACTTTGTAACCAACTGTAACTGTTATCCTTTAATGTACCTGTTACCAGGGCTGTTGTCAATTATAATTGAAGCTACATAATTGTAATTTGAGGTTGGTGTCTGTAATTGTGTAATTAGAAACGTAATTGACATACTTGAGGCCTCTGGCGATTTTTTTTACACTACTTCCTCATTGTTTACATACATACATACATACATACATACATACATACATACATTCTTCTTTCTCTTCCTCCTCTTCTTCCTCTCTTCTTATTCCCTTTGTATAACCCTCAGTACTAGTAGAGTCATATATACATATATATGTGTATGTTGCTACATGTAAGTATAAGTATTGTCATATATGCACTATATGTACATGTATGACCCAGTAGAGTCATATATACATATATATGTACATATACATATATGTGTATGTTGCTACATGTAAGTATAAGTATTGTCATATATGCACTATATGTACATGTATGACCCAGTAGAGTCATATATACATATATATGTACATATACATGTACACATATGTTGCTAAGTATATGTATGGTCATATGTGCACTACCTTCAGTACTAGTACAGTCATACATATATATGTACATCTACATGTACGCATGTGTATAAATATGGTTATACATGTACATGTATGTGCAATACATGTATGACTCTCAGTACTTGCAGAGTCATACTTGCGAGTTCTATGCGATATACTGTATATGAGGTATACTAGACACGAAAGAAAAAGAAACCTTATAGATGATGAAGGCAGTGGTAGCTTTTCTGATATAGTTGATGCAATCAGTTGCTTGCGGTTGATTGGAAAGTAGTACATCTCTTATAGTGGAGGTACATTACTCTAGTGTCAATCTGTCCAAAATAACAGTGTATTATTGCATTGTGAATTTGGGATACACCATGATGATGAGACCCAATAGGTCGAAACAATCTGATCAGTGTATGTATATTCTAATTGTCCATGGTTTGCCCTGAAAATGTCACATGTACACAAAATCAGTATCTACAAATAATTCCGACACGAGTCAAGCACTTTAAATGTGCTTAAAGTTATTTGAAAGCACTTTAAGCACTTTTTAAAAAAAATGCTTGGAGGGTGCTATGAAGCAATATTTAGCCACAAGCACTAAACTGTGGTAATCAGTATGTGTAAATTGTACAAAAGACTAGTAATAATTCTGCTATTTTCACATGTGGACTATTGACAGCTGCTATTTTCACACTTTGAGACTGCTCTTTTCACTTTTAGGCTAAGATGGCTGAGAAAAAGCTACCTACTGTTTTAATAACCCTCAGTCTTTGGAAGGCATCTTTTAAGGCCATATGTAAACACTGCGATGAGACCATATCTGGATCTACTAAAGTTTCAACTAACTGAATGAACCACATGGTATACATACAGTACTAGTAGTACACTATGTAGACTAGTCTAGTAGCAGTAATTGTAGTACTAAAATTTACAAAAATTCACATCAGTTGATTTTATGATATATTTTCTGTCACATTGTTTTCTTCATAGAGAAACTGTCATCCTCTGAAGCTAGGGAGTATATATTTGGTCAAAAAGTGCTTGTGTTTGTGCTTCAAGCCCTTAATTTGAAAGTGCTTGAAATTGTGCTTCAAGCATTTTACTAAGTGAGTATATACATGTACACATACATGTAGTTATGTACGTGAGTATATACATGTACACATACATGTAGTTATGTACGTGAGTATATGCATGTACACATACATGTAGTTATGTATGTGAGTATATACATGTACGTGTACACATACATGTAGTTATGTACATGTGTGTATACATGTACACATACATGTACACATATATGTAGTTTTTACTTAAAGTAATTACATGTAAATGTGTATATACATGCACACTAATTATGTATACATGTACACATACATGTATTTTTACTTAATGTAATTATATGTAAAAGTGTATATGCATGTACACATTTATGTAGTTTATGTACATATGCATGTAGTTTTTACATGTGTACATTACATATGTGTACATGTATATACACACCTACATGTAATTACTGTAAGTCATGTATGAGGGAAGCCATGTACTGTACTCAGCTAAAAGCAACTGGTGAAGTTTACATTATAGTTGTTACATACACCTGTTACATGTTGTTGGCCACACTTGTACACTATATTGCAATATCAAGCCTGAGGCAAAGCTGAGAAGCTACTCTCAATGTGTGAAGGGCTGATATTGTGATACACATCATGAAACTATGCTACATCTATACCAAAGATGTACATCAATGTTATTTTATAGCCTCAACAAACAATCTTATGGTTGGTGTATGTGTGGTGTATGTGTAAGTTAATTTTGGAAGATGCAAATAAAACATAGTTGTATCTCAGTGCCTTTTCATCTCTTTTTCTATTTGACAGCTCTTCGCTTTTCTCCAACTTCTCTTCTTTTTCAACCTGACTGATTATGATCAGACTAATCTGTTATGAATATTGGTACAGGTTGGTTTGATATCCACCTGACTGTTGGGTCATATATCATGCACATATAACACCTGCTGGTAATTTTGATATATATTTACATGTACATGTATATCTATGTAGGAGGACTGGAGGTGGATCTGCGGGCCTTAATTCTCACTTGTGTGATATCTAATCTAAGGTGCACAAGGTTAGGTGACAAATAATAATGTGTGTTGGTTTATGCATGATTTCCTCAAGCTCACTAGATTTTTTGGTTCATTTTACTCTTTATGTACTATTAATATTCAAATAAAAGATCTTTGGAAGATTTTTAATTATTTGTTCCCTTTTCAGAGTCTATTTGTACCTTGCATGATCCCAACTCTAACTGCTTGGTTACTATGGTAACCCACAGACAATTGAACTAATCTCTGTAATAAATAGTTGATAAAGTCATTCAGCACATACTGGTAAACAATTGAATTGGCTACCAATACAACAATATGAACAATAATAATTATTATGAATAGCAAAAACAGACTTAACAGAACAATATGGAGACAGTATTATCAAAAAACAATTCACTCAGTCTCAGAGGCTACAACAATATGATAATGTGATTGTTACACAGAGCTAATAGTCAGATGGGTGGGCGGAGGTGCATCATCCTCATGAGTGAGGTATGCCTTTTCGTTTTATGGCTATAATTCTAGAAATACCCTGATCCCACTAATAAACAAATGGGGAGGAGTCAACATAATATTATGATCTTCCACTTACAAATTACATGTACAACTTATTAGGCACTTGTTTGCATGTTAAGGTCAACTTGTAGTTATGTAGTTCTGCCTTATTATTAATGATTACTGATGCATATGAATTTTCTAAAATTCACTAGTGTGTATAGTCAGTGGTGTGGAAACAGCCAGTCATGCTGGACATTGTCCGATAAATCTAAAATCTAGATAAATCTAGTGAATGTCCGATAAATCTAGTGAATGTCCGATAAATTGAAACTGGACTGTAAACAAAGTATATGGGGAGCAGGACAAGAGTGGTAAAAATAGGCCAAAATAGGCCAAAGTGTCCGGTAGTCAGCTCAATGTTTCCACATGTCTGTGTATAGTACTTCTTCTAATTGTGAAGCTTTTTGTAGACAATTTTAAATAGGAAATGTGAAATTCTTCATCTGAAATGTAATGTTGAAGTATCATGTGTAAATGTGTTTTATTAAGTATGTAACTGTTTATATACATGTAGCAGATGACCTCCAGTAACACTTCTTAAGAAGTTTGCACCTCAGGAGTATCTCAGTGCAAATTGCTAATGCCAGCCCATACACATGTACCTATTTTCATAATAATTGCATCATTCTGTAACAATCTATTGTGTATTTGGGATACACTGTGCTGATGAGACCCAATAGGTCGAAACAATCTGATCAGTACACATGTATATTCAGATTGTCCACAGTTGCCTTTAATTGTTTAAACTTAATTAAGTTCCACTACACACAACATAGACATGTGTCATTGTGATTCTGCAATATAGGAAACAAATGTTATACATCACCAACAGATGCACCTGATTGCATAGATGATACTACTACAAATATCATAAGTATCATTTCTATACTAATTACCTTGCTATAAGGAAACATCACAAATTTCATGATTGCAGCTGACTTTTGAATGTTGTGTGCATAAGTTCAATATACATTTTTCAACCAAGTTGTGACTATGGAGTTGAACCAGTAGTTATGTACGTGAGTATATATATGTACACATACATGTAGTTATATACATGAGTATATATATGTACACATACATGTAGTTATGTACGTAAGTATATACATGTACACATACATGTAGTTATGTACGTGAGTATATATATGTACACATACATGTAGTTATGTACGTGAGTATATACATGTACACATATATGTAGTTATGTACGTGAGTATATACATGTACACATACATGTAGTTATGTACGTGAGTATATATATGTACGCATACATGTAGTTATATACATGTACACATATATGTAGTTATGTACGTGAGTATATACATGTACACATACATGTAGTTATGTACGTGAGTATATATATGTACACATACATGTAGTTATATACATGTACACATATATGTAGTTATGTACGTGAGTATATACATGTACACATACATGTAGTTATGTACGTGAGTATATATATGTACACATACATGTAGTTATGTACGTGAGTATATATATGTACACATACATGTAGTTATATACATGTACACATACATGTAGTTATGTACGTGAGTATATATATATGTACACATACATGTAGTTATGTACGTGAGTATATATATGTACACATACATGTAGTTATATACATGTACACATACATGTAGTTATATACATGTACACATATATGTAGTTATGTACGTGAGTATATACATGTACACATACATGTAGTTATGTACGTGAGTATATATATATGTACACATACATGTAGTTATGTACGTGAGTATATATATGTACACATACATGTAGTTATATACATGTACACATACATGTAGTTATGTACGTGAGTATATACATGTACACATATATGTAGTTATGTACGTGAGTATATACATGTACACATACATGTAGTTATGTACGTGAGTATATACATGTACACATACGTGTAGTTATGTACGTGAGTATATATATGTACACATACATGTAGTTATGTACGTGAGTATATATATGTACACATACATGTAGTTATATACATGTACACATACATGTAGTTATGTACGTGAGTATATACATGTACACATACATGTAGTTATGTACGTGAGTATATGCATGTACACATACATGTAGTTATGTACGTGAGTATATACATGTACACATACATGTAGTTATGTACGTGAGTATATATATGTACACATACATGTAGTTATGTACGTGAGTATATATATGTACACATGAAAGCAGGTGTACACAAAGTAAAGTACAACTAATTTAGTCCTAGCTTACATATGTCCATTACACATGTATATACACATTTACATGTATTAAAAACTACATGTATGTGTACATGTATATACTCACGTACATAACTACATGTATGTGTACATGTATATACTCACGTACATAACTACATGTATGTGTACATGTATATACTCACATACATGTATCTGTACATGTATATATACTCACATACATAACTACATGTATGTGTACATGTATATACACATTTAGATGTAATTACTAGGGCTGGGAATCGGCTGAGATTCTGAAATTGATTATCACTAACTTCAAGTCAATTGATAATCGATTAAAATCAGCGGAAGTAATTAGGCCAATTAAGTCAATTAATACAGGAAACTCCTCTTATTTGATGATCAAAAAGTATGGCTTTTGGCATAATCAATATCACAGAATTATAATTGATAATCAGAAGAATTTTCAATATCAATTGATTAATCGATTAGTCGTCCCAGCCTTAGTAATTACTGAAACACACGATGCACTGTCAAATGTGTTCTAAGTGATTTATTGACGATTTGGTAAACTACCATTGTTGTTGGAGCTGCTTCGTTAGTAGAGGTGAGCAATAACTCACGCAAAAGTGTGCAATAAGTGTTCAATCATGTGACGCATTATCTGCATTGGCCACAAGTCACATGATCAGCAATAATATAACTTTCATTTCCTGTAACGCCATTATATATACAGACGCTGTCAACCTCAGAGGCTCAGAGTAGTGGTTTCAGTGGTTTGGAATAACTGTGCGTCGTCTCTCTCAAGGTAGTTACTGAAGATTTTGTTTTTTGGTTAGTTCCTTGTGTGTTATAGTTACTGTATAGAATCCTCAGTTTTCCAATTGTCTTATGCATGCATATCATAATCTCTCTTTCTCTCTCTCTCTCAAGGTGTACCGCGTAGTTTCAGCGGTTTGGAATAACTGTGCGTCGTCTCTCAAGGTAGTTACTGAAAATTTTGGTTTTTGATTAGTTCCTTGTGTGTTATAGTTACTGTTTTGATTATAGCTCATTAAAATGCTGCAATCTGATTGGTCGATTAGAGGTTTCTAAATCCCGTAGTAAACCTACTTTAAAAGATATTTCACAAAAATTTCTAAATGAGGAAAGGAATTTTAAGAGCTCGGAACAGAGCTAAACGAGCTGCAGAGATCAAAAAGAAGAGAGAAGCAAGACTGTCTAAGAGAAGAGAAGCTTCATTTGTCTAAAATAGTTTGAGATCATTCTTTCTGAGATCTTTTCCAATACATCAAAATTATGTTTGGTGATACCTCTAAAACCAACCCATGCATTTTGCTCTTCCATCTCAAACACACAAAACGCTTGTTAGCCTTGTTTTTGCTCCGTAAAAAATTTTATCAGGCTTGCCACGCTCACAATTAGTGGTGGCGTGGCCAGTTTATGGGCGATATTATCGATACTACCAATACCTCGCATCGTTAGCAATTCGATATTATAACGACACCCATAGTAAGGTTAATTAATTTTTATAAAACTATAATTATAATATTATATGTGACCGTCTACGCGAAAACCAGGCTTTGGTGACAAAATTTCAAAATTAATTTTTTGTCTTGCCTGAACAGAGCATTAGATTAGCTGTAGAATGATATATTATACATCCCAATCATGTAAAAGATAAAGCTACAGTGACTGAGATAACCATGGCAGTCACAAATACTTTATTTGGAGAAAAATGCAATTAAATTAATTTTTTAACCATTAAAATTAATGATTAGCAAGGTTTGAAGTAGGGGACATAAAGAATAATTGCTCAGGAAAAGTTGTAGTAGCTCTCAACGTTATTGAACTTTTATGCTTTCCATTTTTTTTTCCTTTTGCTCCCAACGACCTATGTGATGATTGTTTGCCAGGTCTCTTCATAGATAACATACAACTATGCTTTGATCTCTTTACTGGAGATTCAAAACTACATTCTTCATCTTCCTTCTGTCTCTTGCTTGTATTTTCATATTTCACTCCCCATATCTTCGGTATTTGGAGGATTGTCACCTTTTGTTGCAACGAAGAATCCACAGGATTTTCCGGCTCTTTCATACCACTCCTTGCAGCATATATGTTGGCAAGGTCTCAGGAGTTGAATGCAATGTACACATGAATGTGATACACCCAAAAAAGACAGCAATTCTTTCCTGTGGATACAGAATGAGAAGATTTGGGTGTTTTGAATCCGTGATTCTTCCCATATGATTATTCCAGATAAATAATGCGACAACTTTAACTCATTTAAAGCACCAACAATCAAAAAATATCTAATGGAACAATCATCTCGGAATGCCTTGTAAGAACTACCACTGCAATAGTAACTCAAAAAGCTAACATCACATGCCATTGAGAACATATCTATCAGAAAAGATGTATCGTTGACTCTACTGTTCTGACCTGAAATTTGATTGAATATGTTCTCAGGACTGGAGTTTTGAATACTCTGGATTGAGCCAGAATGTACTTGGTCACGTAATCTCAAACTGTATTCAGTGATGCTATTGGAGGCACTAGCAGTCACTGGCATTGGTTCAATGCAACTGCTGTTCTGCTTATCATCATTTCTCCATATTGAATACACGAGCATGGGTCTCCAGTGCTATTTCTGTAATCAATTGCATAATATTCACATGGAAGGCACTGTTTCACTACACCTACTACATTACCAAAAGTCACAGGCCATACTGATCAGGCTTCTTGAAGTAGACTTCATCGCCAACATTGTATTTCCTTCCATCATACTTTTTGACTTGAGCAAAGTATTTCTTATAGTAATGCCATTCGGAATGCTCAAGCACATTCATGCGTAACTCTGCTCTATTTCTATTTAATTGTGATAAGCTTGAGTTAAGCTCCTCTACATCTTCTAATGTAAGACATTTCTGTGATATTGCTACTGTGAAGTCCAAAAATCGTGTGTATCTTGCAATTGCTGACTGCTCCTCAAGTCAGTGTCATTTGTACAGGAAGACCCTATATGCATGCTCACTGACATCCACATCAGGTATTTATTGGAGGGCAAGACCACCAATTGGCTTCCGTCTTTCATGTTGAAGAATTGGTTGCATTTTATTCCAAAGAAAGCTTCAAATGCAGTAATGTTTGTTGATGAATTCCAGGAAGTATTAAGCCAAAATGCTTAAAACTAATGCTTGCTTTTCGAGAGGAAAGTCAAGTAGTCTGTGCTTGAGGACACTCTTTACTTGTCCATTTAGTCAACAATGAAAGTTTATTTAAGGCAGTTGAGTACATGCTGAGTCATGTCAAATTCACTTGCAATAAAAGAACAAACACATTTCCAAATATCAGTTACTCATGGCAACACCTGTGGATAGGCAAAAATCAAGGTCTCCAATTGATACTACAACTAAACCAGTTAAGTTTCCATGTGAGGCAATATCAGATGTATCAGATGATGACACCTGGACAAATGACAGCTGTTATGAGGATGATGCATCAGTGGGTTCTGATCTATCAGATACTGAGGTACTTACAGAATATGCATTTGAGGATTGTGCACATCCTGCTTGGTGGGCCATAACTTTCCTTGAGAAGAATACTACTGCACTAAAAATGTACAAACAAATAGAATATGCCAATATTGCAGATTACTTTATAATTAGTGCAAGATGTTTCAAATGTCCAGCAGCTTACAAACAAGCACATTTCCATATCCAAATTAAATTCAAGAAAAGGAAATCCCTTAGACAGGTTGAAGACCTTCTCTTGCTTAAACCACCAGATTGGGCAAGACCAGTTAATTGTTATTACCCTGCACATAGCTTCATTACTGCAAATAAGCTTTACCACAGGTATATAGTAAAGAAAGGGTCTTACAGAGAATATGGTGAATCTGGTTTCAATTGGAATATCAAACCTACTGGCAAGAAAACCAAAACAGAAATGATTATTGATGACATTAGATCAGGTGAGAGAGTCTCCTCAGTAATAAAGAAATACCCAACCATGATTGACAAGATAAGGAAGTTTGCAGAGTTCAGGCCTCACAGGAAATGGGAAACCAAATGCCTCTATGTTTGGGGTGATACTGGTGTTGGTAAAACTCAGTCAGTTAAGATGGTACTTGACCAATTGCAGGACATGGGTGCATGTTCTAGGTTCTACAAACCAATTGGTGTTAGTAAATGGTGGAATGGTTATGACAATCAGGATATTGTTGTAATGGATGACCCTGTACTTGGTAGAGGTTCAGGTGATTCAAGGCAGTTGTTTCTTCACTGTATAAACCCAGATGACTGTCAGGTTGAAATTAAAGGTGGTATGTGCAATTTTGATGCCAAGCTGTTAATTATAATTACTAATTACAGTGTTGGTCAATTTTGTGAATGCTTTGAGGAGGTACACAGGGATGCAATTAGAAGGAGAATAACTGGTGATGCTTTACCCTACCATTTACAAGAGAGGGAGTTGGCTAAGCAATTCCAAGCATACCTTCTTACATTCCTGATGCAGATTGAGCTTATTACTAAAGAAGAAGCAGAGAGAGTTGTTCCAAAGGAAATAATTAAGAAGAAACAGTTCATGTCTAAGCATCAATTCAATGCTACTGCATTTGAGCCTGACCATCCATGGGCTGATTTGTACAAGAAGTTCCTTGATTGATAAAAGTGACACGCTTGGATGTTAAACAATAATATTAATATATGAAATTTCATATTGTAATACAGTATGAGTGTGTGCATATTTTGTATATATTTTTAAGTTTCAATTGTTATTGGTTCTTGGTAAAATACTCTTTGAAAACTTTAGTCATCATAAGTACAGTATATTTTGTCCATGCAGTGTTCACAGAAAACATGGTAGGTGTAGTCCCTCTCTGGATTGAACTTTAGAAGTATGGCTTCTTGTGACAACCATTTTGCAGAGACTTGAAGGATCTATAGTTGACTTGTATATCTCCATTAGTAACTTTGTTTTTGAAATGGAAGAACATCTTCCCATCCTTTTCATAGAAGTACCCATGTTGATGTCTGATATCAGCCATAGTTGTTTATTGCAAGTGAATTTGACATGACTCAGCATGTACTCAACTGCCTTAAATAAACTTTCATTGTTGACACATACTATCATATAGGACAAAGTCAGGAAGGGGGTACCCTTTGAACCCTGTGAGGGCAGGGTACAGAGAGGGCACCTGAGAGTATGGGACTGGGCCCCTGACCTTGTGTTTGGGGGTGATATGGTTGACCGTGTATAATGTTTACATTTAAACCATTACACAACTCTTTAATTATGTTACTAGTAAACTCACCACCATTGTCACTTTGCAAAATTTGAGGGGAGCCAAATTGAATGAAGAGCAGTGACAACATGTAGAGTGTGTTTACTTGTCAAAGGTAATAAGCAACAATATTTTGAGAAGCAAGACAAGTACTATATAAGCGAAATCCATGTATCGACATAGCTTTAAATTTACTTTGTGGACCATACATTTCAAAAACATCTACCTGAATTCTCTCCATAACCCTGTGCGTATGGATTAATCGCGGTGGAGGATTTTTACACTTGATTACTTTCATATTTTGACAAGTTCCATTGCATGTTTTTTTTTACTATATCCTTTATGCCCTTGCAGTGGTATGTGAGTGAAAAGCGTTTTACCAGCATGTTCACTCCATCTTTGCGGCAAGCACCACCTGAAGGTCTGTGTAGATCAGCTACTAATTCAGAGGCGGATCTATGGGGGGGCCCGCCTTTGTCCCGCCCACGTTACTTTATTATGTCAACCACGTGTATAACCAAACATACCACATTGTTTGTACAAGTGTTTTGTAATATATATAAGATGTCAAAGCAGCCCACACTATTTGATCTGTCTAGAGGTAAGTACTACAGAATACATAATATTACATTTATATAACAATAGACTACTTCATAACTTGTAGGTAGAAGTGTATGTAGACTTACTATTACACCTGAACCTGTCACAACTGATGATGATCAAAGCCATCCAGTTGATGTTAACGAGACTGAAGTATCAGGTGAAAGTGACACAGAGAGAGACAGAGATGATAATAAGTTTATTTATGAGCTTAATGCAAGATTTCAAGATAGTAATCTTGTCATCATGAAGGGAGTATCAGCTTGTACACCTACATCATCAAATTTTCTCTTGTGTACTGATCTTGAGTCATTTGCTGAGATGTACGCTGTTGATACTCGGACACTGGAGGTAGAAGTTAACTTGGTGAAGATAGTTTTAGAGTCTCAGTCTACTGTTAACACGTTGGCAATCTTTAGAAGTTATCTTCACTCTTGTCAACCAGCTTACAACACACTCTATTTACTAACTAAAATTGCACTTACAATAGCGGTGACTAGTGCTGAAAGTGAACGATCCTTTTCTGCTCTCAAAAGAATTAAGACTCGTCTCAGAACTAGGATGGCAGAAGATCGCCTTTCAAATTTGGCTACTTTAGCAATAGAGAAGGAAGTAGCACAACAAGTGGACTATGATAAAGTAATTGACGAATTTACCTCTCTTGATAAGAATAGACGTATTATTTTGTTTTAGTGATGATCTGATTAGTGATAAACCACACATTAATTAATTAAGATTGACCACACCTCTATGAATAATTAGCATCAGGCCCACCTAAGAATTTTTTCCTAGATCTGCCCCCCTGGCTACTATTGCCTTTGCTCACTGACCAGACACAACGATTCGTTTTCCTGAGCCACACATCTTGTATAGGGTCTTACTATCTTCGTCAAAAGTGAACTTAGGCCTTGTATGACAACTATTTTCATAAAGATAACTTAAGTTCGTTCGAGTAAACTCATCAACATCGTTACTACAATCAGGATTTCCTCTTACTGCACTACAAAGCAAGCATTCTTCAGTTAGAGAACCTCGATTATCAGAAGATCGAATTCTTTTTCCTATCATAAGTATAGTGTGATGCATGAAGTTAACAGACTTCAATATACAACAAAGAATTATTGCTTGCAAATCATTCTTAATGAAGTTGACTTATAACGAGACAATAATAGCTATATTTAGCACAATTCATACAAACAACGCTAATTCACAGAACACACAACAGTTATAATTATATTAACAACAAACCTAATTTTGATCACTCTCCTCAATGTGGGTATATGTATATAAGTACTAGTGAACATATAAGATTATTGTTTTAAATAAAACAATATACCCTTTAGAATAAATGTACTTACTATTTGGATCACAGACGTTCAGAAATGCAGATTGAGTAGGATTCTTCTCACAGGCAGTACATTGCTGAAGTTGTAATACAGTGTGTTTTCAAGTAGGTGTTATAACCATGATTATATTAAATTGCTGTCACCTTCAAAACAAACAGGCATTGGTTAGGAGAAACTTAACCGGCATCATGGCATGTTCAAGTGTTCTGGTTAGTGAGAAACTGAATATCACTAACTGGCACGGCTGTTTTATTTGAAATCTGTAGCCAAGTAAACTAAATCACTAACATGTTGCCAAATCCAGACTTAAAATGCTAACAAGGCTATACTTGTTCTCAAGTTGTTAGTTATGCATCTTCAGGTCGAGAGCTCTAGCTTGAATAATTAAGGGCGTGACATCAGTTTTTATTAAAAGAGGCGTGTCAAAGTTTTTAATCCACTAACCAGCACGATCACTAACTGGCACGGCACACCCAGACCCTTCCTCCTCCAAGCGAAGGGACGGTAACGCCAGACTAGGGGTCTAGTGTTCAGATCACTGTGCAATCCAGAAAAAGTACAAGCACATATCCAACATACATAATGAACATACACAATGAATAATTAATTGTATGCATTACTACAGATCCAATTGTTGGAGGAGCTAATGTTGTTTATATCCTATCATTTTCTACCATTGGTTTCATTGCTCTTGTTGTAATGATTGCAAGTGATTTCAGTATTTGATGTACAGTATTATAGTTTGATGAACAGACTGAAATGAGAACTCAATAATGTCGTTGTGTAATTACAATTATTATGAAAAAAAATTATTTTAAATCAAATCTTTATTTTATTCAGTAAATTGTTTGTTTCATTCCATAAGAATATTGCTATTACATTTGTTAATACTGGTTTTCAGTATGAATAAATATTGTCTCCCTCTTCAAAATTGAACTTTCCAAGTATATATTCCATTTGACTTGATGAATTTTCAATTGGTAGACCTGAAACAAAAGTACACTACACTGTTTAAAATTGCAGTACATTTTGAGTACTGTACATGTCTCCATTCCTGCAGAAAATATCAAGGCTGTAAATGAAACAGAACAGTCATCACATATTTGGTTAACAATTTACCAACAAATTATTATAGCAAGTCATTTAAAAAAAAAATTGAAACAATAATAATATTTTTTTAAATGAAAGAATATGTAAGCATATATCAAAACCAATAAAAGGACAGGAACAAGATTGGGATGGTGCCTTGCTTTGGCAAAAAAGTTAAATACCACTTCTATCACTTCCAAATAACAACTGTACATAAGTATCGCTTCTTTGTGTTTTGCCTTTACTCTAGTTGTGTATACTTATGTAGGGTTGTTATGTGGAAGTGGTGTACAATATGAAAGTGGTATATATTTAATTTTTTTGCCTCACAACACCTTATCAACAGTTTCTGGAAGGTTCTTGTTTTTTCTTTAATTTAGATAGGTCATGTCTAGAATGTTAAAGACACACACAATGTCATAATGTTATAGTGCAAACTCTTTCCAAATGCCGTCGGCAGACTGAGGAAGACAACTCTTCCTTTTACAAAATCGCTTTCCTGTTTAAGTTTTAACTCATATATCCCAGACATATTCTCTTTCTCCTCATTTTATGGATTATGCATCTGACATTTTGATAGCTAGTAATGTGATTGGTATAGTGCCAGTATATATATATATATATATACTATTCACTGATTTTTCTATTACATAATATCAAGTCACTTGAAAAACTGATTTGTTATTGCAATTTGTATATGAGTTTCATAAATGAAGTCATGACCAGCAATAAGCATCATTGTCATAGCAGCTAATAACTCTATAATACAAGACAAGACGTCTTTCATGCTCTTTGACAGTAACAGTAACACTGTGTATCATGTGTTCTGACAAGAAGAAATTATAACGAAGTAACCCAATTTCGTTCAACACGTCCGACCTTTGTTCAGGGATAATTAGAAGACGCACACAAAAAGTTGCGGTCAATAATATTGAAGTGTACTTCCTGTTTACGTGTCTTTTGAAACTATATACACTGAAGTTATTTTACTATTGTGCAGCAAAGATGAAGCATTCTGCAAGACCTGCAGTTATTGTTTTATTGATTCTGGCTCTAATTGGTGATTCTACTGATGCTCAACAACAGTCTAATGGGTAAAATACAATTATGCTAGTATTGAATAACAATAATAATAATTCCTTTATAGCCTTTCATTTTTTTGGTATTCCTGTATTATAGTTATTTTTGCTCTACAAAATAATTATAATGTAGGCTCATTTGTCTCTAAACATTTTATTGAATGGTGTTAATAGTTATTGTGAACAAACTGCAGAATTTTATGATTAATTTATGTATATATAATTATAAGTATATGTCCGCCACACATAATATTTATAATTATATGATTATATAATTATATCTTCCTCTACTTTTTTCAGCGTGTGCTATGCAGCTCAAGCTTATACTAACACATGGGTGAGCTATGTTGCTCAAATATACTACTATACACAGACTTATTCTACCAGTTGTGGATTTCTAGGGTGGAGTACTTGCTATGAGACTCATTACAAGTAAATAATAACTGTAATATATTCATTAACCATTATAATGATTTGTAAATATACTATACCAGATCTACCATTGAATGTCAAAATAGATAGATTACACAATATAATTATTATGATTAACATAATTTATTAACTACTGCATATTCGTCAGAGAAAAGATAATTCAAATCATATGCCAGAAAAACAAAGTGAATGAAATTACTATGATTTCACTGAATGAGTAATGTTTTAATTGTGTTTCAGGAAATATAAATATTATACTTATTTATTCCTTATATGTAGAAGTGCACACCAGCCAATTAGTCAGACAAGTTATGGTACAGCATACAAGACCATTACTTATTGTTGCCCTGGTTATGTGAGTGTCAATGGAAATTGCCATCGTGAGTGTTTTGTATTACTATAGCTACTTGTGAAGTTTTGCAAAGTCTATAACCATAATTATACACTGTAAAAATGAATTTGTTATTTTAACAGACCAGTTGTCACCTCAGTTGCATGCACATTTATAATACATAGTTAGGAACATCAAATACAAGTACAATTAACATTTTGTCTGGTTATAATAATTATAGCTATATATATATAATTATATATAATAATAATAAGGAATGCTATGACTACAGTCATGATTGTACATTCTACATGTGGTAGTAGGTTGTATATTGGTACATACAATAATGATTGCATGATTAGTGATAACAATTGTTTTTACTATAACCAATTATTTGTAACAAATCGTTTCATATTATCATTATTAATAACAGCCTCTTATGGTAGTAAGGTGTATATTAGTATGTACATTCCTCATTGCACGATTAGTTTTTACTATAACCAATAATTTGAAACAAATTGTTTCATATTATCTCATTTTTAAGTTATCAATAACATATGCTAGTAAGGTGTATATTGGTATGTACATTCCTGATTGCATGATTAGTTTTTACTATAACCAATAATTTGAAACAAATCGTTTCATATTATCTCTTTTTGAAGTTATCAATAACGGCCTCTTTATACGGCAGTAGGGTGTATTTGGGTATATGCATTTATGACTACAGTCATAACATTCCTTTTTCCCATATAGCTATATTATAACCAGACAATAAAAATTATGCTAATTATCCTGTTATTTCATTTTTTTAATAGATTGGAAATTTAAGTGCAACTGAGGTAACAACTGGTCTGTTAAAATAACAAATTCATTTTTACAGTATTGTAATGCAAACTTGGGTTTTTGCCTATATCAGAAAAATCAAAAAAGAATTTATTAAACTAATCATTAATTTATACGTATTATGTGCTAGCCTAATAGCCAATGATGTCATTTAGGCATGGTTTATCATAGTAATTCTGTAAATTGGTCTTTCAAAACCTAAATTTGGATTCTTTATAATTGCAAAAACTATCATTTAGTATTAGTATTTGTATTTATGAATGAGTAGATCATAGTTGATGCTATTTAGAATAATTGGTTGAATATTATAGCTAGACTGATATTATTTTTTATGGCTTGTAGGGCCATCTGCTTTCCACGGTGTTTAATGTTTATATGTTTGTGTCACTTGCATGACTATGTGTTGTATACGTAGTTAAGGAAGTTGCATCATTCCGAGGGCTTGGTCAATTAATGAGAGTGGCGCATAAAAGAACACAAATTTGAGCCAAGATTCAGAAAGGATGTAAAAATGCTACTAACTGTACTTCGTCAGTTCATCAAAGATCTGTGCACTTGGACTGCAATCAGGCTTACACTTATTTCTTCAGGCCCCAGCTTTCGAGTACACAGACGGTAGAGACATTGGTGCCATCAGTATGCAATGATTGATACATAGTCATCACAAAGCAATTATAGGGATACTTTTTTCACTCAATATCTTGTTTAAATCCCTTACATATTTTAACCATCAGATGGAAAGAGATTGCGAATCAATATTTTATAAATGTTATTTCATTACATTAGCACACTGTCCTCAAGGGTGTCAATATGGTGATTGTACTGCTGTAAACACTTGTACCTGTCAGTCTGGGTGGACTGGAGATTCTTGTAATACTGGTATGATTTCTTTCAGTTATATTGATTATAATGAATGTAATGCTAATCAGAACACTTACCACTGTGGTAAAGCTACATATAAAAATCATTATTATTTTTGTTATGCATTATTAAAAACATACAACCATGCATGCTCAAACATATTGCTTAAAACACTATGGCTTGACAATTATTTAATATTTCACTGTGTACCAGATTAAAGGTGCATGGACCTGCTTTTGTGTGATAGGTGTGACCAAGACGTCCTTTGCAGTTGCATTAATAACTGTGTAATAACTGTGTTTTAGTTTGACATAAATGATCCCCTTAATTATAGTTATAGTATGCCTCATTTCTCAAACCTTTAGTTTAGTTATCAGCTAAAACAATATTAGCCTTACTAAAAGGTTTTAGTTTTAGTTAACTGAATGAAAGTGTCCATTATTCATTTTAGATAGTTATATATAGTTATTACAATAGACTTGTAATTTAGTTATAGAAGAGTTGAAACTAAAATGGCTTTTGAGGCTCAGAGTGTGCTGTCAACCATGTCTTGCTGGAGAAGTGAATGCTGGATGAACTTCATTTACATTTCCAAATAAGAGATATAAGTAACATGTAGATGTTATGTTGGTTACAAGTAACTGAAAAGTCATGCGTATTAAAAAGCATAACGAGAAAATCACTGACTGCTAATTTATAAAAAGAATACACAGAGGAGTGTATTATTCATTTTGGAGAAGAATGAAATGAGTTATCGGAGGAAGAAAGCAGCAATTCATGATCGAATGGCAGCATCAGTAGTATAAACATATCCTTAATGTACACAATTAAATATGAGGTACATTATGAATATTATATAAACATGTTATTCACAGAAGTGCAAATCGTGCAAGCTTCTTGGTATGCATATAAACTATATCACATTACTACACCATGTTTATAATTAATAGACAGTTAGACACTTTAACACTTCTTACATAAGCTCGATCCTAATACTGCATGCACATACATTGTTTTAGATTTGGTTACACTACTATAATTGTGTATTGATTTGTGCTAGACTGTAATTATGTGTTTATTTTCAGATATTGATGAATGTAGTGAAGGAATAGTGATGATTGGTGGATCAGGTGGAGGGGCTGGAAGTGATAATTTATGGTGTGAGCAGCACTGTGATAACACAGCAGGAGGATATGATTGTGGTTGTAATCCTGGTTATTCTCTGAATGACAACAATCAGACATGCTCAGGTTCACTATTATAACATAATTATAATAATAACTGTTTTATATAACATTAACTTTATAACTATACATAATCATAATATTGTAATTATTGTAATAATATTTATAGTATAAACGATTATAATATAAATATACTATTATATTATGTATATGATACACAACACACATATACATGTAAAATACCACCTACTAGGAGATGTATGTACATGATTTATATAATAATTATATGCACTATGATCTAACGATTAAATCAAACGGTTGCCATGGTAGCATATATATTTTATAAGTTGTATTTATTATATAATTCTATCATATATAATTATATATTATATATAACATGCTTCAGAGGTCTATATGCATGATATAAACCTGCCACGAGCTAAGATATCACCCGAGGCCGTAGGCCCAAGGGTGATATCGACCGAGAGATGGCAGGTATCGACCGAGATGGCAGGTTTATATAACACATATCTGATATATTTTAGCATGAGATTCATACTTAGCATTGTCCTGCAAGAAATCGCCATCGGGTTTCAGCCAGTATTAATTTATAGAGACTGATTATTAGCAGAAAGTTTATATTTTAAAATATCAACCTATTTTGAGGTTTATAAGCACAATATAAACTTACACGCCAATTGAAAATATGTGGGCTATGAATCTCATTATGATATATATATATATTATATATATATATATATATATATATATATATATATATATATATATATTATATAACTTGATATATATGCTACCATGGAAACCGTTTGATGTGGTTAGTTGTGTATCTCACATATAAACTTATCAATCGTAGTGTAATTTTGTAGATCACTCAGTGTACATGTACATGCTAGCTATACCTCCTGCTGGTGCCAGTTCAGAGGTTTATGTGGATATACACTCAGCCCTGATGTTTTGTCGTGTCAAGATATATATACATATAATTATATATATATTATACTCTGTAAAAACAAACTGGTTATTTTAACCCTTGTTTGGTTATAGGAGTTTCAATAGCAAATAGATTTTTAAAAACATTTGTGTATATATAATATATAATATACAAATGTTTTAATTTGTTATCTGTTATTTGTTATTTGTTATTATACATGTAAGTACAAAGTCGTGGAATTTGTCAACAAATAACTTTTTTCTCCACAGATAATTGAATGAAAATTTACAATAATTTCATAATTATTCATTATCAATACAGCATTGAAACACCTGTGACCAAATAAGGGTTAAAATAACCGGTTAACTTTTACAGTGTACATGTATATATTTATAATTATGTATAATTCTATATAATTATAATAATTATGTATATATAATATACAGATTTTTAATAAAGAAATATATTAATATTATTATATAATATAAATGTACATAATTATTATGTATGTATATGCTACAGTACAACTAACTGTACTCTAACTGTGCTGAGGCAAAAGCAAAAGCAATTAGAAAACAGAGTTGAGTTGGCTGTATTCTAATAATAATATAGAGTATATTGTTCTTACCTTGATAATAGCGTGAAGTGGGTATATATAAAATAATTTACTACCCAATTATTACGTGTTTACATCTGTTAAAAGTGAGCAAACTTTCATATGATTCACCAGTATTCTATCAAAAATAGAGAACCACTAGTATGAGTATAATATTATAAATACAAACTATTATTTTATTTTCTGCTACAAAATAGTTCTTCTACAATTAAATAAAGAATGTTTTGTTAAGCTGATACTATCAATAAAAACAGAAGTATCACATTATAATTAGTGGTTAAACCAAACTACAAGTATGTGTTGGACAATGTGGGAACTTTATCGTTATTTTTTTGCAAACAATGCAAATTTAAATTGATTACATTTAATTTAATTTCTACAATGAAAACTGTTTGTATACAACATGTATTATCTTCCTTCTATGCCCCGCATGCACACATGTACCACACACATGTACCACACACATGTACCACACACATGCACACACACACACACACACGCACACACATGCACACAAACACATACACTTACATTCTCTCCAGATATTAATGAATGTTTATTGGGAAATGGACAGTGTGATCATGATTGTCATAATACCATTGGTTCATATTACTGTACTTGTCAGATGGGATACTTACTACTAGAGGATCATAGAGGATGTACAGGTTAGTACACATTTCTATACTATGCAAATGGACTATATTGCTTGGTCATGGTATTTGCAAACAGTTGTTTACATTGTATATACTGCAGGTGCCTTTAATGTATGATGTACTTATAAAATTTAATATAATAATAATTACAACAACGATATTATATAATTTATATTTTGTGTGTATAATGAATACATAATAATCATCATTATATAAGTGTCCACTATTGCACTTTTGCTAGTATTGAGTGGGTGGTATGTTGTATTTTATAATCTGCTATACCACAGATGTTATCAACAAGTGCATAATGTATTCTAATGCATCAATAATATGATCGGTAATCAGTATCGATCATTATCATTCATTATTTCTACAAGAATAATAAAAAACAATTTAAAAAATGAAAGAGTATGTAGGGATAAATATCAAAACCGAAAAAGCACAGGAACAAGTTGGCTTTGGCAACAAAATGAAATACCACTTCCACATAACAACTGTGTACATAAGTATCACTTCTTTGTGTTTTGCCTTTACTCTAGTTGTGTATACTTGTGTAGGATTGTTATGTGGAAGTGGTATTTCATTTTGTTGCCAAAGCTATCTTGTTCCTGTGCTTTTTCAGTTTTGATATATATCCCTACATACTCTTTCATTTTTAAAAATGTTTTTTATTATTCTTGTTTCGATTCTATTTTTTGATCAAATACGTGATGACTATTTGTAGTATATGACCAATTATTGTGTGTGGGTGTTGTTATCAATATTGTTTGAGCATGCTCAGTAGTGTGTGTGTTCCTCATGTAGTTGTCTTCTGTTTCTAAGATCCTTTTCGATCCATTCCTAATAAGTACTAGTTATCACATTGGCGACGAGGATGGGATCCCAGGCGACCTTTGGTCAAATTCAAGAGTTCGATCCTTCTCTTGAGTCATTTACAATTTACATAGAGAGAATTAAATTGTTCTTCGTAGCAAACGATGTTGCTGCAAACAAACAGGTTCCCGTTTTCCTTAGTATGAATGTAAAAGGATCTATTCGTTGTTAAGGGACTTCATGAGTCCTGATGTTTCTAGCGAGAAACAGCTGGATGTTATAATCGACGTGCTTAACCCTTAGAGGACTGATGTCACATATATGTGACATTTCACCCCTACGTGGTTCGCCGTCTGTTCCTAGCTACACAAAGCTTTCCAAATGGTTGTAATTGGTGTCAGGCACAAGCTGATGAATGTGGCTAAAAAAGTTGATGGTTTTTCGGCCGCCCTTTGGCCTAAATAACAATCATGGGGGGAATGACGAATTTTGCATTTTTTTTACCCCACCCACGCACTCTGGTGGGTACCTGAGTCATTTTCCTTGCTCTGAAACCTGAAATCGTGGGTGTAGCTGGTGCCAACATGCAGTGGGGTCATTTTGTTAGCCCCATATCCAGTCAAAAGAGGGAGAGCACTGCATTTGATTTGATCCTACGAAGCGCTTGGGAACTTTCGAGTCCCGGTAAGCAAGTTGGTGGAAGTGGTACTCCGTGTTGGAAAAGGAGCCAAGTTTGGGGTAGAGAAAGTGAACGGTGGCCACATTATATGCAATAGAGTCGCCAGTGTTGGAAATGGGAAGAATTTTGAAAAACAGGTTCAGTCCTCTAAGGGTTAAAAAGCATTTCCAACCTACACCATTGGTAGTAGCAGAGAGGTTTCAGTTCCACAAGCGTGACCAGAAGGATGGTGAAAGTGTAGCTGAATTCGTAGTGGAGTTAAAAAGACTCTCTACACATTGCAAGTTCGATAACTATTTGGATGATGCCTTAAGAGATAGGTTTGTGTGTGGTCTAAAGAAAGACTCGATACAAAAAAAACTCTTGTCTGAAAGTGATCTGAACTTCACAAAAGCAGTTGAGACTGCTCATAGTATTGAAGCTGTTGACAAGCAAGCTAAAGCCATAAAAATGGGTACTACACCGCAAGATTCGGAAGTGAATCAAGTATCTCAGAGAATTACATGTTTCAGGTGTGGTAAGTCGAACCACAAAGCCAACCAGTGCAGGTTTAGGGATGCCGAATGCCACAAATGTGGTAAGCGTGGGCATCTCAAGTCAGTTTGTTGTAGCTCGAAGGTTTTACAAGACAGAAATCCCTGCAGATGTTTTAAGGATACGTCAAGGTCTTCAGCGAAATTCGGAAAAACAAAGTATGTAAGAACCTTCCAAGAGGAGAAGGAAAGAGATTCGTCTGACGAGATGGCATTGTTTAAGATCACAAAGGACACTTCCCAGCCAGTCTGTGTATTAGTAAAAGTAAACAATAAATCTTTAGCAATGGAAGTGGACACAGGAGCAGCAGTGTCATTAATTTCAGAAGAAGTGTATAGGAGCACATTCTCAAGTTATGAGTTGCAGGAGTCGGAGGTAAAACTGAGAACATATACGGCAGAAAATATGAACATAGTTGGAGAATTCTCAGTTTTGGTTGAATACGAAAATAAAGAATATACTCTACTGTTACTGGTCGTAAAGGGTAGCGGTCCAACCTTACTGGGAAGAAACTGGATTGGCCAAATAAAGTTGAACTGGCACAAGATATTTCATACCTCTGTAGCTATAAATCCTCTGGATAATCTAGTATCTAATTACTCGAAGGTATTTAGAAGTGAACTTGGAATGATGACCCAATATAAAGCCAAACTTACTCTTAAGGAAGGAGCTAAACCTCGATTTTGGAGACCTCGACCAGTCCCCTTTGCTTTGAAGGATGTTATTGAGAAGGAACTCGATAGTCTTCAATCAGCAGGAATAATTGAACCTGTTGTTTATAGTGAACGGGCCACACCGATAGTGCCGGTACCGAAAAAGAATGGAAGAATGCGAATTTGTGGTGACTACAAGGTTACATTAAATCCTTGTTTAGAAGTTGACCAGTATCCACTACCCAAACCCGAGGAACTTTTTGCAACAATTTCAGGAGGTGAAAGGTTTACGAAGCTGATCTCTCCCAAGCGTATCAGCAGATGGTATTAGATGATGATTCGAAAGACTTATTTACAATCAACACCCATCGTGGTTTGTACCGATACACATGTTTGTCGTTCGGGATATCATCAGCCCCAGCCTTGTTTCAACAAACAATGGACATTGTATTACAAGGCATTCCCCACACTATATGTTATATAGACAACATCTTGGTGACAGGCGTGAATAACAAAGAGCATCTCACCAACCTACGACGACTTATGCATCATGGCATTACTCTCAAAAAGGAGAAGTGTAAGTTCATGTCTGAAAGTGTTGAATATCTAGGTCATGTAATTGACTCCCAAGGTTTACATGTTAAACAGGATAAAGTGGATGCTATAGTTAATGCCCCAAAGCCAAAGAATGTAACAGAGTTAAGAGCATATTTGGGCCTCTTTATACCAAATTTAGCATCCATATTACAACCCCTAAATAATTTACTTAAGAAACTTACTAAATGGGAGTGGTCAATGGACTGTGATGAAGCCGTTAAAATAGCCACTGAGGAGTTAATATCTTCTCAAGTTTTAATTCATTTCGACCCATCATTGCCAATTCAGTTAGCCACAGATGCCTCCCAGTATGGGTTAGGGGCAGTCCTTTTGCATGTTTGTAAGGATGATATGGATACATTTGCCTCGAGGTCACTGTCAAATGCAGAGAAAAATTACTCCCAGATTGAGAAAGGGACTGTCACTATTCTTTGGTATTAAAAAGTTTAATCAATATTTAATAGGAAGGGAATTCACCCTAATAACTGTCCACAAGCCTTTAACTGTCATTTTTGGCCCCAAAACAGGAATCCCTCCTTTAACCGCAGCCAGACTACAATGATGGGCTTTATTGTTGTCAGCTTGCAATCAAAAGATCCTATATAGGTCTACTAAGGCTCACAGTAATGCAGACGCCTTATCTCGTTTACCTTTACACTCAATAGAAGATGAATCTATATATTCTGAGGGAGGTTCGACCATTTTTAACATCTGCCAAATTGACACCCTCCCTGTTACAGTTTCTCATTTACAGGCAGCTACTCGTACCGTCGGTACCGACATAGTGTTAAGTAAGGTATTGCATTACACTTTAAATGGTTGGCCCAAGATGGTATCCGAAGAGCTAAAGCCCTTCTTCAATAGGTGTAACGAATTGACTGTAGAATGTAATTGCCTCATGTGGGGTATCTGAGTAGTTGTACCAACTAAACTTAGACAGAAAGTTCTCCAAGAACTACACATCAGCCATTTTGGTATCACTAAAATGAAACAGTTGGCAAGAGGATATGTTTGGTGGCCTTTCATCGAGCATGACATCGAAAAGTTAGCTAAAGCTTGTGAAGCGTGTATGTCTGTCAAAAATGCACCCCCAGTATCACCAATGAGTCCCTTGGTATGGCGGCGTAGTAAACCTTGGCAAAGGTTACACATTAACTTTGCAGGCCCCTTATTTGGAAAAATGTACTTTATTTTAATTGATGCCCATTCTAATTGATGCCGGAAATTTGGGAAATGTCTTCAACTTCTACCTATAAGACAATAGAGGTTTTAAGGCACATTTTTTCTGTCTTCGGACTTCCAGAACAGGTTGTGTCCGATAATGGACCCCAGTTTATCTCTGATCAGTTTTCATCATTTCTTCGTAGTAATGGTATTAAACATTTTAAGTCGGCACCTTATCACCGGTCCACGAATGGGGCAGCAGAAAGGCTAGTTCAGACGTTTAAGAAAGCTATAAAAAAAGGGAAGCAAGATGGTTTTTCTAGTCAAATATACTCTTTCTAATTTTCTTCTCTCTTATCGCTCCACTTCAAACTCAACCACTGGGAGAACCCCTTGCGAACTAATGCTAAAACGACCAATTCGAACTGTATTGGATCTTCTTAAACCGAATATTGAAAGGAATGTTTTGAATAAACAGGCAACTCAGAAGGAAAATCATGACCCTACCTTTCATTCTAGATGTTTTTGTGTCGATCAACCTGTCATGGTACGCAGTTATCGTAACAACGACCCTAAGTGGATCCCTGGAATCATGCTTAAAAAGAAATCGCAATAAGTGCAAAACCACGAAAGCCACGCCCACCAATCATGGCGTGCACCAAGTACAATGTATTTTGAGAAAAAAATAGAGTCGTTTTCTGAAAATTCATTTTACTTTTATACTTACAAGAGGCTGAAGAAAGCTGAATTCTGTAGCTTTTCACTGAAACCATAAATCTACCTTTCTAGACACTATCAAACTCCGATCTTTCTCAGAGACCAACTACAGTTACCCCGCCATTGTTTCCCACCCACCGCCCCCTCCACAACCCGTGGGCCGTGTTTAGCTTTGTTTCTGAAAATAAACTATCAGTCAAAACATTTAGGCCCAATAATTATACCCCCGGGTGGGTGTGGCTTCCAAAAGATACAAAATTGAACCAGATTGCATGCAGCAAGAAGCTTGCTAAATTAGAAACTGATTGGAGTAGCATCCGCCCACGGAAAAGACTACAACCTTAACTTATTTGTATGTATTACCGGAGATTTCAGCTTACCATTTGCAATTGGAATGTATGGGCGGCCGTTTTTTTTCGGGCCATCCCTACATAGAGACGTACTCTTTGATCAGTTACTTATGAATGGTTTTAGCTACAAATATTGTAATAATAATTTAATATTGTCATTTTTTGTGATTATAACATCATTAATTGCCTTTATGATCATAATTGTTGAGAATTTGCTCATTTTCATTGAAAAAAAAATCAGAAATCAGAAGGTAGATCAAATTGGTATCAGTTATTAGTACATATATAACTAAAGTAATTATTAGTTTATCATAATATCAGTAATATATCTCTTTGGTGCATCACAAATCCAGTATATATATTTGAAGAGCTGTTATATGTGAGTATGATATTAGCAAATAACCAAATAATCGCAACATGCCATATTGGTATAATAAATGATTTATTTTATGTTTGAAATAAGTTGGCTTGGTTTTTACCTACGTTCTAAATTTGCCTTTCATGTGCATGGAATTACATTCATAATAATTATTTATAAGAAGTTTGTTTAAAAGTTATTCATTCTAACACATTATTTTTCTATAAATGATTCCTACAGATCATGATGAATGTGAAAATAACACACATCACTGTAATCATACTTGTCATAACACACATGGTGGATATTACTGCTCCTGTTATGATGGATACAAACTGGTTAATACACACTCCTGTGAAGGTATGGATGAATGTATTATTTTTTCATAATGGCATCCAAATTAATTTTGTTTTAGTATGACAATAATAGCCACTGTTATATAGTAGTATGACTAGTGTCACAAACCTTTAATTTAGTTACAGTTAAATAATACTGCACTTACTAAAGGGGTTTTAGACTTAGTTAAATAACTAAAAGTGCCCGTTGTTGGCCAATTTTCCTTTTTGGTTAGTTATAGTTATTACAGTGGATTTGTAATTTGGTTATAGTTCATGTTAACTAAAAGTCAAAATGTCTTACTATGAAGAGTTTTAGTTGTAGTTATACTAAAACAACACTAATCCAAATATGTAATTCTAACATTAAAGTGCGGATAAGTATTTGCTTTGCATTATCTAAAGACTCTGTTTGAAGCACATTACTGAAACTAATTAACTACCTCAGTGTGTTTTTTAAAACACATTTTACTTGTTATAAATGTTTTGTAATATAATTCCGTAAAAGTTCCTTATTGTGTTTACTGTATCCATCACAGGTTTCTTTGAACGTATAATAACATAACAAAATATTCTTTATATGGAACACTAGCCTGAAAGCCTTCTTCAGCTAGAATTAGAATAACTAATACATAGTTATTTTAATTCTAGTTGAAGTAGGTGTTTGGGCCGAAACGTTCTTTTATAAAAATATTTTATAGTGTTATATAGACCTTGATAACTGGGATTATTCATATATTAACCCTTGTTGCAATAATATGTGCCCTTGAAAATGAGAAAGATGCTATTGAAAAATAATTGCTAATTTTCATCATGTACATCCATTTCAATACTCTCTATTGAGATAATTGTTATAGGAAACCAAATAATTATCATGGAATAGCAACTATCATTTCACCTATATGCATAATGTAATTGTTTTTTTATATAGCTATAGTGGCCTAATTTTAAGTATAGACATTCTTTTGATGAACATGTTTTATGATTTACTTCCTGACACTCTGGCCACATACATGTAATGGTGATCATAAATGATATTCAAATTAATAATGTAAGCAATATTACGACCACAACTGCTTCTTTTATTATGATTGCTATTTGCACAGATATTAATGAATGTACTGAAGGTATATCAGGCTGTAGTGATGGTTGTGAAAACAGTCCTGGATATTTTGAATGCTCTTGCCCAAGTGGTTTCACTCTGTCACAACAAGATAACAAGACATGCATAGGTAGGAGAAAATAACCATTCATTAACTCATTCCGTTGTCCATTCATCTCATCATTCTGTTTTCCTAATGCTGATATGACATAAAGTTTGATTTGAAATATCATTATGCAAACATATATAATTCAATTAGCTATAATAATTTTTTGTATCCCATTATATTAACATGCTCAATTTGTTTTCATTTGTTTTGCCACAGATATTGATGAGTGTGCTAAGGAACATGAACATGAGTGTAATCATTTGTGTATTAATGAATATGGTTCTTATCACTGTCAGTGTCGTGATGGCTACACACTTGCACTAGATGCACATTCCTGTTTTGGTAAGGCAATTACTAACTTGTACTTTAATTTAATTACTGGAGTGATTCCTAGGAAGCTATTTGTGTTATCATAATTTTCACAAACATCTACACATGCATACACACACATACATGCACATAAACAAACACACACTTACATAATTGTATATACACACACACATACATCCACATGTACATGCATGCACATACACAAACACACACTCATAATTGTACATGCATGCATGCACTCATTATGAAAATCCAGTAAGCCACAATAGACTATAATTATTATAGTGTAACTGGTGTCTATACTATGCAAATGGACTATATTAGTTCTTCATGGTATTTGGCTCTTTGTTAATTGGCTCAAGGTGTATTCCCAATAGCGCACACACTAACCATTGTTGTGTCAATTGGGCCCATACTCCAAAACAAAAACTCTATTTGTATATTTGTATATTTGACTTATAATTTATTGTAATGATTAGAAATACAATTGATCTGTAAGTATTAGCCCATCTAATAATTAGATATAAGTTTTCAGGCAAGAGATTTACAGATTTGCAGATTTATAGATTTACAGATTTATAGATTTACAGGTTTATAGATTTATAGATTTATAAATTTACAGGTTTATAGATTTACAGATTTACAGATTTACAGATTTATAGATTTACAGGTTTATAGAGTTATAGATTTATAGATTTATAGATTTACAGATTTACAGATTTATAGATTTATAGATTTATAGATTTATAGATTTACAGATTTATAGATTTATAAAGATTTACAGATTTATAGATTTACTAATTTATAGATTTACTAATTCATAGATTTACTAATTTATAGATTTACTAATTTATAGATTTATAAAGATTTACAGATTTATAGATTTACTAATTTATAGATTTACAGATTTATAGATTTACAGATTTATAGATTTACTAATTTATAGATTTACAGATTTATAGATTTATAGATTTACTAATTTATAGATTTACAGATTTATAGATTTACTAATTTATAGATTTACAGATTTATAGATTTATAGATTTACAGATTTATAGATTTATAGATTTACTAATTTATAGATTTATAGATTTATAGATTTATAGATTTATAGATTTACAGATTTATAGATTTATAGATTTATAGATTTATAGATTTGCAGATTTACAGATTTATAGATTTATAGCATTTACAGATTTATGCACTGTATAAATGAACTGGTTATTTTAACCCTCATTTGATTACACAGGTTTCAATGCAGTATTGATAATATGCTTCTGAAGGTATAGTAAATTCTATCTGTGGAGAACAAAGTTATTTGCTGACAAATTCCACAACTTTGTACTTACATGTATAATAACATAATAAATAATGATGAGTGTAAAAAAACGGCCATTCTTGTTTTCTACAGAAAATTTCCGAAAGCCACACAGCAGTAATGACACTTTTGTTGTTTTGTAGAATGTAGAAATTCAAAAAATCAGGAATTAGATTGACACTTTTTAATTATAATTTATGCAATGTTCCAGCTCTAAATTTACAAGATAGAAAAATGACCAAGAATGTCAGAAACTGAATTACTGAAACAGCATTTCCAGAAAGTCAGAAATTCAAAGAATCACATGCAATTTGTAGGTTTTGATTTTCTAGATTCCTAATTTTCTACACCCACACATTTGATGGTGGGAAGAGGGAGGGGCTGAATATACTCATGGTGTGAAAACCTTATGATATGTAGCTGTCAATCTGTATTGAACATTGAATCATCTAATTATTCAATTATCTGTTTTTTAAAATAAGTATGGACTATTAAGAGTTCAGAGCAATTGTTGAAGGGATTTAGTAACTCCAATGAAATCACAAATACTTTTGGTTCCATCTCCTGACACAGCATTTCTCTTGGGCATGAATGCCAGGTGGTTTTTGGCATTGGCCAAACATAGATGTAGTATAGACTGGTGTCCAATGCACCTTTCCTCAACCTCTTTTTGATGCCTTTAAAGCTCTTGGAGGTTGGCACGAGTATGGCACGATTCCAGGAGGTCCTGGAACAGAAGAGATGGGTGGCTTTATAAGTTCACCACTGACTCTCCACATAGGAAGATCATCAATTGGGAGGCCTTCTCAACTGTAAAGAGCTTGTGTTCACTCATATTCAAATGCTGAGTTAGCTGTATTATATACCTAGAATGAAGAAGGTGACTGCACACACTATTCTGCTATACAATACTATTTACAACTTTATCAACCTTAGGCGTGCATATATAGTTGTGTTTTGCAGAGAAATGGCATATTAAGAATATTATTTTTGTGTTTGCATTCAATTTCTATTTAGAGAAAATTGCTTGGAGTAATGAAATTAGCATATATTTTGAAGCTAATTGTCCTTTAATTCAAAAAGTGTATTGGTTACACAAATTTCATTTTCCGAAAGTTACTTTAATTTTGTTGCTGAGTAAAACCATTTTAACTCACTTAGTTAATCTATCCTCTCTGCATGAATAATGTGACACATGTTATTATATTTTTGGATTGTGTACACATATTTCTATTGTGAATGCAAAAGTTGTTATCAGGAATGCAAAATTATATCTTTTTGAGATGCAAACATATACTTGTTATCATAACTTGGACTAAGTTTCCATAGTATACAGTAAGCACATTTAAACATGTGTAAGTAAATTAAGTGAGTCATATATACTACAGTAATAATGATATAAACATTGATTTTTATTATTAAATAATAATATTACTGTAAAAATGAACCCATTATTTTAACCGTCATTTGGTTATAATGCAGTATTGATTATGCTTATTGTTGACAAATTTCACAACTTTGTACTTATAATAACAAATAACAGATAACAATTAAATATATATTTATAATTATTCACAAATGTTTTTAGGCTTGCTGTAATTATAATTCTAATTAGCAATCATTAGCTTTCAACTAATCTTAATCCTAATCATAACTGTTGGTATAAGTCAGGGCTAGTTGCATTTTAAGAAAATAGAAGATTCCACTTTTGTACTTATATTCTTTGTAGCAGAACTGTTTGTACATCTCCATGCTGTTAGGTGGAAATTAATATGTACAATAACATTTATATTTACGTCTTTTGAAATTCAAACAATCAAATAAACAAGTGCTAGCTGTATGTGTAAATTATAGCAGTTCTGTATCTAATTTATAAGGGCCACTGGGGCTGTAAATGAGATACAGCCCCTCCTAGAGGTGGTATGAACTGACTTTTGTAATGCTGAGTGGGTGAATGTGGTTTCTTGTTCATTATTTAACTACACAATCAATTAACTCATTAGTTGCATAAAGCCAGAGGATATAAATGAAGCAACAGTGATACATCTGATTTGTAGCACTGGTGGTTCCTTTGAATCATGCACTCAACTTTCTACAACACTACTTAATTGTTAAACTGGAAAACCATACATTGTTTACTTCAAAAACGTTATCTTAAATAACAGATCTAATTGAGTGTGTTGATATGAATGGAAATTGTACTCAAAATTGTGTTAACACTGAAGGAAGTTACTATTGTACTTGTGATAATGGATATGAACTGAGTGATGATAAGCATACATGTGAAGGTAATGTGGTGTGAAAATATATCTATGTGTGTAGATAGTTATTATGAGTATAATGATAAGAGTTTATGAGTAATGAAGCCATGAAAGAGCATTAAACTAAAATAATTCCTAAGGCACAGCACGTGCATATACCACACTCCTTACATAAACTCCTGATATACATCTTGGATTGGTTTACACCACTAATTATTATTGTACTAGTCTCTTGGCTTCACTTGTATAGTAATCACACACACTAGCAACAAATATAATTATGTACTTATTTTCAGATATTGATGAATGTAGTGAAGGAATAGTGAGGATTGGTGAATCTGGAAGTGGTGTAGGAAGTGGTGATTTATGCGAACAGCATTGTTACAACACAGCAGGAGGATATAATTGTAGTTGTAATTCTGGTTATTCTTTGGATGATAACAATCAGACATGTTCAGGTTCACTATTATAACAAATTTTATAACTATTACTGATAATTAATATTAATCATTATGGTATAATTATTATAATAATTATACTATTACAATTGATATGTATGTATAATAATTATAATATATATATTTGTATGTATAGGTTCAGGAGTGCATGAATCCCAAGGAGCGTACAACAGCGGTATGAAACTGTGTCAACCTTTGTCGAACGAATGTACTTGAGATAATTATATTCATAATGTGTTTAAAGTGCTAAACATACATGTCGAGCACCATATCTTGCACAATGGCGACAAAAGCTGCTAAACGTACTATATACTACACGGCTGTTGAAGAAGGAGGTGAAGTATCTTATAAGTAAAGTGAGAGAAGTAGATGCTGTTCATTTCATGAGCAACTAACCTTCCTCGAAAGTTCTTGTGAAGTCTATTTGTTGTTGTTTTGGCCTGTAGTGTTTTCTATTAGGGCTTCCACTTATTTTATATACTCCCTTTTTTTCCGTTGCCTCTTGAGGTAGTGAAGCAAGCCATGTTGATCTGGTTCTCTTCATGGGACATAGGCTCACTACAGCTGCCTTTCTCTTTTTTAACTCATAAGTGTACTAGTACTCCATGTGGCACAGTTTGTCAGTAGATATTTATGTATTGTCAGCCACGTGTCTCTGCTTTGTTTGCTTAGTGTTTGCATATACAGGCATTTTGTGCAATTCGTTAGACAAAGGTTGGCACAGGATTTTACATAGCAGTTGTATGCTCCTTCCCTGCCTTCGGTGGGGTTTTTGCACTCCTTATAGGTTATAGGTTGAGAGGAAGGATATTAATATATTAACTATTATCATGACCTGAAGACTATAGTCTCATCCCCATCCATTAACGCCCATTGCGACACACTATCTGGCAAACTGAGTCGATTTTCTTGGGAGTGGAAGCTGTTATCATGTGACAGGAAGTACTATTAATGACTGGCATTATGTAAATGGCTAGAGCGCTTGCCAAATTACAACAAGATTAGTTTCTTTCTTTTTTTTAAAGTTTTTATACCCATTGAACGTTTGAAGAGGATCAAGTAAATGGCATGCTCAAATGTCCAAATTTTGACAAATGTGTGACCATGTTTCATCTAAATCAGCCAGCGTTAAATTAAAGAAGTACATGTACATGTAGCAAAACTGGCCAAATATTGATCAAAAAATTTTGATAAAAATAAAAAGTAATTTAGCATAAGTAAAAATTTATTTAAAATTTTAAATTCTATTGAAGTATTGTAATAATGTTTTCTTTTTTGACCTAATCAACCACAAAGAGCGTCAAAGTCAACAGGAATGCAGGTGACAATTTATCTACATAATAGACTCTATCAGTTGGAAGACAAACTATTACATCATTGCCATTTAAGAAGTTCCATACAGCATCTTCTTGGTAAACAATTCAATTGTCAATGCCTTGATAACACAGCACGAATCGCCATTTTCTATCACCTACGTATTTGAATGTCACGGAATACAGAAATCTGGTTGGCTGATTCAAAAATTCAGCTCAACTGCCAAGAAAATTGATTCAGTTGGCCAGACTTTCTTTTGCTGTGGGAATGATCAGATGGAGATGAGACTACCTGAAGACCTACCTCTGTCTTATACCTAACCACACTGTTTTGACTAAGCAGAAAAAACCCACAAAAATGGTTTTTCTTAGGGCGCCAAATAAGTGGAGACAGACAATGATCCTAATTATCTAGCTCTAGCTAATAATGTGTTAACGGCTTTCATTGCAGAGCAGTAAAGGTGTCATCTACATACCGTTTTCAAAAACGTGGTTTAGTGTCAGGGAAGGTATTGATAGCCCTCTGTTCTACCTACTAAGTTAGCAGCAACAACAATTGATATGGATGAACCCATTGCTGTGCCATGAATCTGCTGATAATAACTTCCTCTGAACTACAGATATGTAGCATTGAGACTAAGCTCAAGCAAAGATATTATCTCTTCAACGGGTAGAGGGGTACTAACCTCCAACTCTGAGTCATTCCTCAAATAATGCTCAGCAACTTTTATGGCTAGCTCCATAGGCACGTTAGTGAACAAAGAGACAACATCAATTTAAGGAGACCATCTGTTCATTCCTCAACTCTTGTGAACATATAAACTCCACAAAATCCCCCGAGTTTTTGATGTATGAAGATGTTTTTCCTACAAGGGGCGACAAAATCGGTATTTAGATAATTGATACATAGGGGATGTAGCAAAGGACACGATGGATCGAAGTGGAACTTGCGGCTTATGAACTTTAGGTAACCCGTAAATACTAGGAGTAACTCTCGCAGAGCTCTGCAGCTTTTCATAAACTGTGTCAGGGAGCATACCAGTCTGATTTAAACTCAACAACTCTTTGTTCATCTTCCTCTTAAGTGACGGAGTTAGGTCATGCTTCAAACATTAGTAAACAGCTTCATCGCCCCAACAAGGTTAACATTTTACTCTCATAATCTCTTCCATCCATCACAACAGTTTTCCTTCCTTTATCAGCTGTCAAGATACAATGTCCTTGTTCTCCTTGAGTTGTTTCAATGCTTTACATTCAAGGGGAGACAAATTCATGGATAGATGGCTGTGTTTGCTCAGAACTCCAATGATCTTTATTCTAGTTTTTACAACCAGCTCGCTTTGGACCGCTGCAAAGCATCCTCAACTTTAGCAACAATACTAGAGGTTGGAACTCTCTTATATAGGCAGATCTGTCTGTTCTTGCAACCGTCTGGAACTCTATATAAACTGTTGCAAGCTATCACTTGACATAAGCAGGTGATTAACCATAATTAATTAATAGTGAGTGATGTATAGAGCAGAGCATTTTGTTATCCCACGGTGATGTCTGACAATAGCTGTTGATATTTTTCTGGTTCTATGGTAGAGTACATACTCAATTTATATATAAAGTAATTCATTATCAAGTTATTGACTTTTTTTAGTATAAAAGGACTTGAGAAAACTTGTAATTCGCAAATAGACCGCAACTAGTAACCATGGTATACGGGTATATTTTCTGCTACAAAATAGTGCCACTGCAATTACATGAGGAATATGCAGTTAAGATGATACTATTAATATAAACAGAAGTATCACATTAGTGGTTAAACCAAACTATGTGTGAACTATATTGCTTTATTGCATGGTATATACAAAATTTCATTCCATTTAATTTTAATACTTTTTCTCAACATGTATAATCTTCCTCACACATACACACTTTCAACTGCAGCAGTGACTTCTGAATCAGCTTCTGTAACACTAATAGTGACCAAGGTATGATATGCACGAATGAAAATAACAAGTTGTGGCTTTAGGCTTTGTATTTTCAATCACCAACATATATAATTTATTCAACTTAGCAATCAGAATAAACTTTCTTCACTTAGATAATTCCTTCAATTGTAGCTGCTTTCCTAATGGGTAAGTCATTCATTTCATGTGTTCTATTTAATCCAACATACACCTATGATCTTACTCTTTCATACATGAAATTAAGGGTATGCCATTAATATTATTAAAATGTTAGGTTAATTAATCCAGACACTGCAAGTATATTTGATCAAGACTGTTCTTGTGTGAACCAGACTTTAGTGAAACGAATGCATCATTAAAATTTATTTTCATGGTGTCATTCCTCCCATTTATTATTTAAGTGTATTGTGCATGCATTAAGATCACTTTTCATGAGAGAATAATGCTACTAGTAAATTTGCAAACCATCAAAATGATCAAACATGCAATAGCATAGCATAACCAAAGATGATCCATAACTGTACAGATAATGAAACCTAACATATACCATATACATGGAAATATTGTTCAGTTCTCACCTTCCACTGCTAAGTACTTCCAGTAATAAATGGAACAGCTGTGTATTGTTTATGCCTAAAATGCATGTGCTCAGTCGGGCCCATATAATGTAATTTAATAGCTAATTGTCAAAATTTAAGTCATCAATATACTCTGTGAAAAGCGAACTGTCAATATTTACTACTATCAATATTTCCACGTATACGGTAATATGGAATGCTACAATTATTCACACATACAATATGAAATGTACAACCATGGTATATCAATAGTCTTGATCATACTGGTGATTGTAATTGTGGTGACCATTTGGAAAAGAAAACGGAAAAGAAGAATGCTGCTTTCAGAGAGTATACAACTCCATGACTATGATAAACAGCCTCCCCCAGAATACATGAACAATGACATGAAAGGTAAACTTGGAGAAGACCCATTTATGAAAGTCTCACAGGATCCAATATATGAATCACCAGAGCAACTTCCTCATAATGAGAATAGTTGTGAGGGAGGTGATGGTTACTATACGCCAATGAATGTGTCAATGAATGTTTACGAAATGGTTGAAGATTTTGAAGAAATAGCTAATGAAAATGGAAGGATGAAGGTGGGAACCATGCAGTGAGTATATTTGAAATTGTGTGATACTTAATAAAAATGATCGCAACTACATAATTTTCTTTTAAACACACTCTTTTTTAACAATATTTTGTTATACAATTTACAGAAGTCAAGTTGTGTTGTAGTATTATACATATACTGTAAAGTACATGATTGTAGTTTTATAAATTGACAAGAGAAATTTTAACAATGCATGTATATAGAAAGAAGGAGGAGGTAGAGGAACATGGCGGACTAATAAATGTGGGAGTTTCTGCTTGCTACTAGCAGGAGCCCATAATGACGTTGACCAGAAAGCATAAGAGTTTCTTTCTGCTTAACGTCATTATGCGCTCCTGCTACTATAAATAGAAAATGTTCTCTAGTATATATAAAAACATTCTCTAGTATAGTTATACAGAAAACTGCACCCTACCATTAAAGCTAAACTACCAGTTGAGGTGGTATTGAAATCAATATCACATTTTCTTTGTTGAACATTTTTTGATGTAATAATTATAATACTATACATGTAATATATAACATGTAATGATAATGCTGACTAGAAACAGACTAGTACTTAAGGTTGTACTAAGGGGAGGGGTAGATGAAACTCCAATCGGTTTCTAGTTTTGCCAGCTTCTTGTTGCATACAATCTGGTTCAATTCTGTATCTTTTGGAAGCCACACCCACCCGGGGGATAATTATTGGGCCTAAATGTTTTCACTGATACTGTCAATCTTGCAACAAAAAATGTCAAAGCGGGAATGGGTGTGGTATAACATTTAGCCAATCAATTTACTCTCATCATGTGGTGTTTGCTGTGATGTTTATATTGTAAGTATAATTACGTCATCTCCGGTTTGAGAGCGCAGTTGCAAGATTACTGGAAACGACAGTAGTTTATTTTCTTCGGGTGGTGGAGGGGGCGGTAGGCGGGAAACCCTGGCAGGGTAACTGTAGTTGCTCTCTGAGAAAGATAGGAGTTTGATAGTGCCTAGAAAGTTAGATTTTATGGTTTCAGTGAAAAGCTACAGAATTCAACTTTCTTCAGCCTCTTATAACTATAAAAGTAAAATGAATTTTCAGAAAACGGCTCTATTTGTTTTCTCAAAATGCATTGTACTTGGTGCACGCCATGATTGGTGGGCGTGGCTTTCTTGGTTTTGTACTTATTGCGATTGCGATTGCAAAAATGGAGATTTTTGCAACACTCTCACACATACAGAGAAATATAAACAAGATCAGAAGATATGAAGGTTGCTATTACACCAGGTTAGAGTCATATTATATAATATTCTATTTTGAAAGTGATTGGAGTCGCACCCGCCCACTCACTAGTACTACCTTAATACAAAGAAAACAACAGTAGCTAGCTAGTATGCTTATGCAGGTTGCAGATGTACTACCACAATCAGCACTTAAACAGTTGTACCTTAGTTTGATTATCCAAAAATTCGCTGCCAAAGAATGTGATAAACTGAGCAGCACAGCACATCTCTATATGCCATAGAGATGTGCTGTGCTGCTCAGTTTATCACATCGTATTTAAAGGATGGAAAGAATGGCGCAAACATTTTGGAACTAATATGTTTCAAGCTACTCATCGTCTATATAGCACCTCCCTATATTCTAACTAAAATGTGTACAAATAAATTAAAGACTTGTTGCAATATGCCTTACACTCATATTTACTATATACATTATGTGAATTACAAAGACCATGAATAGTCAAATAGAAAGTACACTGTACATTAAACATTTCTTTCATACTTTGAAAAAGGAAATCTATATTTTACACATGAATCAAAGCTTTTAAAATGTATTATTTGTGAGGTGTGTGATTAGATAGTCAGCTATGCTGAAAAAAGAACTTCACACAATGACATGTCATTCTCCTGGACATATTATACACAGTGATACTTTGCTATGACAGTCCAGTTGTCTTTACATGCTTCAATATGCAAGGCCATCTAGGTAACAATTATATATATTATTATTATTATTCTATATTTATAACATGCAAAGGTAACTGTGTGATTACCTTTGGGAAGATATAACACCTGCATGCAGATCGACGTTAATGAGGATTCCAGTCTCCAGCTTCAAGTGTTTAATGTGGATAAGTAGGCTAAGTGTTTGTTATTAGTCTGTCTCCTCCCTAGCTGCCATCACTTGTAAATACTTCCCTTTGAATTCTTATTTATTGCATTCTCTTGACAAATTTTATATGCGAGAGACCAGCTGCTATGAATCAAAATATATAATATATGTTTATGTTTTAATAACTATTGAACTATAATTAAAACTTCAGATACGGTGAATATAAATGGTTCCATAATTAAGTTTACATTTAAATGTAAGTATTGAGTATATTGATGATTGTTAGAAAGTTCCAGTTTTGATTATGTTATTAGATAAGTTAAATGACACATAAATAGTCATACACATTGAAGTGGTATACATGTAGAAATATGGTACTTTGCACTTCATTGTTAGAGGAAGTAGATATACACATTGATGTCCAATGAGAGGTATTAGCTATTATGTTTTACATCAGGTGAGGAGATAATATCATTACATACAAAGTTCAGGATGAAGATCTTTTAATATCAGAGATAATTGTAATCATGTTTTATGGCTGTTTGTTGAGAAACTGATAGAAGTAAGAACACCATATTAGTGGTGTAGAGTACAGTGGAAGTTTGCTTGACTATTTCAGTGTGATCTTTGTGAATTGAGTCGTGAATAATTAACTGCATTTAGCAATAATCTGGCATCTAGAGACAGATTATCAGAAAATACACATCCAAGATCTTGTATATATGCCATTTATGTATGTTCAAATTCTACTTCCAGTTCGTGACATGAAATGTGTTTGATCACATTTGTAACGGCTGTTAGGAAGTATCTTCTTTGAATGTTGTCACTCCTAGAATTCTACGTCCAGTTCTTGACATGAAAAGGTTTTACCATCAATTAAATTTGTGATTCCTGCACTAATGAAATGTACAAAGTTATGCACATCAAAATTTTGTTTTAAATTTTAGAGTGAGCGATTGAGGACAATGCAATACTCTTAGTACCTGGTGTCCATAGAAAACCAGGATCCAGACCACACCATCGCTAGGTGGTGGTACTGCTTCATGGCCCCCCCACCCTGTCACCCTCTCACTCTAGTTTTTTTCTATTTAAAAAAAATGCAAAAGAGCAAAACTGAAAAAGAAGCCAAAATGTCCAAAAAATTCAAATCAAATATTTTTTTGAACAAATTAGTAATATAATCACATTTGGTACACTGGACACATTTAGTCCCCAATACCATATAATATAAATAACACTATAGTATGGAATACAATGTCATGTTTTAAGTGTTCAGTTACAAGATTCTACACATAATACCCTGTCATATTTGTATGTAGTGATAACATGTACTTACATGTCAACAAGATTGTAGATATGTAATACACTGTCATTTCTAAACACATGTACATAGATGTTGTCAACAAGATTGTAGATGCGTAACACATACGTGTTGTAAAGTTGAAGTATCAGGTTTCACGATTGTACACATATAATACATGTTAAGCCTTGATTCGGACCCTGCCAGCTGGGCTGCCTTGGTAGCTCAGTTGGTAGAGCATCTGTCTGGAGTACAGTGTGTCGTGGGTTCGAATCCCACCTGAGGCAACTCTCATTTTTTCATTTTTCCATTGCCTCAGGTGTCTTTCTGTCTTTCTTTCTTTCCTGAGAATATCGTGCATATTGTAAAATTAAAGTATTGAGTTGCACACATAATACCTGTCATTTGTATGTATAGTGATGACATGTATATACGTGTTGTAAAATTAATGTATTATTGAGTTCCTCTCATAACACCCTGTCATTTATATGTGTATAATGATGACATGTACATAGATGTCAAGTATAAGATTGTAAATATGTAATACACTGTCATAATTGACCTGTCCATGTAGTCAATTCAAAAGTATTGAGTTACAAGATTGTACACAATGTCATATTTGTATGTAAAGACATGTACATGCCCTGCAAAAATTAAATAGTTAAAATAACCAATTTATTGGTTAGTACAGTTGCAAAGAATACCATAAATTGCAATCTAGTTTGTAATACAGGTTGTTGTGGCACATACATCATGTTACTATGACATTATGTGAACCCAGTTAAAAATGTACACTAGAATAAAATAAATTATTTGTTTGGAGGTTTCCAAACCCTTTTGTTGGACGGAACTGCCATATACAATCATTTGAAGTGGTTAATGATTGTATATGGCACTTCCATATAATCCTACAGAAGTATTGCTATAGAATATAAAAAAGAAAGTATACTTATTATGTAGGGTTGTTGTATGGAAGTGATTATTTTAAATTTGTTGCTAAGCTACCATCCCAATATTGTTTGGTACTTTTTCGGTTTTGATATCCCTACATTTTCTTTCATTTTTTGAATAATGTTTTTATTATTCTTGTTTCTTTTCATTTTTTGAATGAACAACTAGAATAGTAATCATTACTAATATAGAGGGGGATTGGAATGGTAAAATTGTGTTGAATGTTAGCTTTATTATATTCTTGTTTCAATTCAATTTTTTTAATAAAACGAGTAATAGTTGGATGAATCAATACCTAGAGCAGAGAAGGTCATTTTTTGTTTTGTTTCAGTGTCATTAAATTTTGTGTGATTACTATTCTGTTTAATTTACAGCATTAATATTTTCTGTAGGAATATGGTGTCTGGAAGGAAACAGTACCAAAGTTTACTGTATTACTATAATTATTTGTGTTGCACATATACAGGAATT